>CAEGAF010081249.1:0-45316 GCA_903067075.1 Micropoecilia bifurca | reverse complement strand
CCAAATCTGTCTTTCTTGTCAGCAAAGACAAATACAGTAGACGACTTAGTCAGTTGACCTGCACTTCTCTAAAAAAAAGGTGGGGCCACACTGTGTTGTTCAAACTCTTGATCACTCTGAGAGAAAACATAGGCATAGGCTTCTCTTTCCCTTCAAAATACCCTGCGCGACTTTGCAGTGAGATGTGAGTCATGCATGTGCCATTTTATGATGCTTTGCTGCACCATTTACGCCGACTCGCTTCAGGTGGCGACACACTCACCTGTGGTGTTCTGCTCTTTTCTGCCGCTCACACAGCCAGGCAGACACAGAGACAAGTGTTGCTGCGGAGTGAAAAGCAAGTATTCAAGAAGCAGTAATGGGGGACTCTTCTGTGGAGAGTAAGATTTCTTTAAAAAGACAAAACGTTGAACACTTATAGGCCAGTCAGGATACACATTTGGGGGAAAAAAGGGAAAAAGAAAAAAAATAACCTGGAGTATTCGAGAAGCTTGCCTCGGAACTGCAAACAAGGTCAGGCAGCTCAAATGAGAGAGCTGGCAGCATAACCACAAGGCCGACAGAGAGGGCAGGTCTGATCAGCAAGAGGGAGAAGGAGAGGAAGCTGTAAACATGGGAGCTGTAAACAAAAGGAGGAGAAAAAAACTGCGTAAAGACTAACAGTTGCACAAGTTTTTTTGTTTTGGTTTGTTTTTGAGGTATAATTTTATCTTTTTAGACATTTTTTTTTGTCCTCTGAGATTCCAATCTATGGTTTGTTGCTATAACACTCCTAATGTTAATGACACTGTTTCCAATAGCTATTTTAATATCCTTAAAATAATTCCAGTTTTTATTTATTTTTTTACTCAGTCCTGTAAGCTAGAGCACAATATCTTCAAGACATTTGCATTTTAAAAAAAAAAACATCTTTTGGTAATTGTTCATGTGTGCACAAGCGTAAGCAGCTGCAGCTTTAGATAAACTTAATCTATACCACACAGAAAACAGATTTACTTCCATCCACTTTGACTCGCCTAATGTAAACCCTTTGAATGGTCCCAAGACTCGTCATAATTACCCGTCCCTCTGTGACAATATCGGGGAAACAAAATGCCTGAGTTAAAACCCTCACTTAAGCTAATTTGTCTTAAGACAGAGCTGGTGATGAAGAGTGTTTCAAAATTAATTCAAAAGGAAGACACATGCTGCTGTAGCACAGAAACTCAGATTGGCTTTGCTGGAATAAGTTATTAAAAACCAATGGAAATGTTTATTTTGATGAAGCAAATGAATTCGCAAACACAAACAGGTTGTACATGAAAGTGTTTAAGCGTTACTATGTGTTGCTGTTATTTTTGGAGCTGGCATTTTTGTTCCAATCGCTAAATCCGTGATGATGCAACTGACTGTCATCTTCTCAAACGGAAACTTTTATTTGCTGTTGCCAGTCGGAGTTATGTGAATCTTTTCTGATAAGTTTAAGGAAATAGAATTTTTTTTTTCTCCCAGGCCTGTTAGGAAAATCTCCCACGTAAATAGGTCAAAGATTTGGTCTGTCGAATATCTGCTTGAACCTCCTCAAGGTAAGTTGAATCTTTTAAGTAAAACATCTTGCAAGAATATTCATACTCTTTAAACTTAAAAAAATAACTAAATGCATTGTGACGTTTTTCAACCACAACTTCAATAGATGTTATTCCTATTAAGTTTTTAAAATAAAAAATAAAATAAGTAGTAAGTAGCCCAAATAAATCAACGCATTGCAAAACCTCTTTAAAATGAAAAAAACAGCTGCAACGTGTTTGCTTTGCACATTAAGAACAAACATGGTGGCCTGTTCTTTGTAAAAGTGCTCAAACCTAACCAGACTGAATGCATAGCTCTGCAAATGTCTGTTTTTTAATTCTGCCTCTTGCACATTTGAGGTTAGACTGCATGTTTATTTTTGTTGTTGTCTGTCTTATGCAGCCTCTAAAAGGGTTTCTTCCAGTGCTCCATTTGCTCAATCAATTTAATCACATTTACTGTTACAATAGCAGAAAAAAAATCCTCCCAGCACGATGCTTGTGGGTATGGTGTGTTCAGAATGCAGTTTTAGTTTTTCAACTATGATTTTGCACGTAATGGCCCCTTTCTACTTGCACCGACTCTGCGAGGCTCGACTCGGCTCTATGAGGTTATAAAGGTTTCCTGCTCATGATGGCAGCCGGTCTACTTTTTTGAGAACTTTGATTCGGTTCCCAGTTTGGTGGGTTGAAAGCGCAACGTCAGCAGACCAGTCCACCACGTTAAAATAGTTATCAAAGACGTAGCTGGTCTTAAACTTTACGTGTCTAATTTCTGAGTCAGCACATCTAACTGTATCCTTACTACGCACATTTTTAAATGTTTTTTTTTCCTGGAAGTGTTGGCTAATGTAAAATAAGATCATCATTTTACCTCACAAATTAATTCTATCAGCACTAACGACAATAAACAAACATTTTACCCCATGATAATAATATATGAACATGAAACCAAGGCAATGAAATTCTAAAACGTATACATCCTTAGGCAATATTATCTAATAGCTTTCCATTTATCAGCATGAAATTTAGTCACATGGATTGCATCCATAGGGTTTGTATTGTATCCAAATTAGAGCTATTATTGCACCAAAGGCTGCAGATTCTAATGGTCTGTGGCTTTATTGGCACATTAAAACATCATCAGTATGAACAGTGTACTTCACAAATAAATCACCCCATGCTGGAAATCTCAACTGTTTTTGTATAACATAGTCCAAAAAAAACTCTACTTCTCTCTGCTCAAATCAAATTTGCACCTACTATGATAGGAAATTTGCACCACTTCAAAATTAATAAGACAACTCCTTTTTATTCATTTATTTTTATGTTTTTCCTTGACACAAGCCTGTTGAAGCTCCAACATTTCTCAGAGAGCTCCCACATTCTTTCTTTCACACACCTGCTGGCTCCAAGGGTCGGGGGCTGACAAGTTAATGCAGTTCAGGTGTTGTAATTGAAGTTTGCCACCAGCTGGTTGCGGTGGAGCTTGGCAGGGTAAAGAGGCGAGGAGCCGGCAATCGGGCTGAACAGGTGATGGTGCTTCAGTGCTGCTGGCCTTGGCTCACAGCAAGCCCCCTTGTTTGTGGAGAGCCACTTGTGCCTACAGGCTTTGCGGGCAACATAATGGCTCTAGCATTAAAATAAAAAGAAAAGAACGAGCACTTCATTGAATATTAATTTGAATCTGAATGCGCTCTAAAAAGGAAAACCAACTAACCTCTTTAGCATCGGCTATTTGAACATTGAAATTAGAAAGAAAGCAGAAACAAAGACCCCAACTGTATTTTTTTTTTTGAACAAACATGGTCTATGCTGGTTGGCCGCGGTTCCCAATATTCACTTAGCCTAATGCAAACCACCCACACTCTGAAATCCAAACTAGGCATGCTGCAGTCAAGAGTGGTTTTCATTCACGCTCTATTCCAAACTTTACAGTAGCTCTCCATCTGAACTGCTTGCCGTATTGGTGGTGTCTTTGATCATCGATTAAAAGCTGTTGCTGTTTCTTGTCTTGCCATTCATGCTGCCAATATGAAAATAATGTTACGTGGGTCTAAACCTGAGCAAATGAAAAGGGTTTTATAAAAAAAAAGTTAGGCTATGTCTTCAAAGAAAGGCACCATGGTTCTGAATACGGTATGTTTGTTGGGGATCTAGCATGTTTAAATGCTTTTTACTCCTTCGTGAAAAGGTTGTTTTCTTTTTCCATTTTTGTGTTTCTATATCAATAGGTCAACTGACTGGAAAGGAAATATTAATGCTCCTTAAGACTCTCCATGTGGTCCTGGGTGAATCTTCATCTTCTTATTGAACGATTAAGCAATGTCACTATTGTGTCATGGTTGTGATATTAGAACCACAGTTGAGTTGATTCTTTTGTAATTGCACACATGATGTATAAAAAATCTGTGAAAATCTGGTTTACCTTGAAGTGTCAAATGCATCATTGTGTGGTAAATAAATATATGTACAGTTTTATTTAAACAATTTTATAGTGGTAAAGCAAAAATTAGGTCAAATGAAAGGGCCTTACACGTTTAAATGAGAACAGTTAAGATGATCTCAAACATTTCTTATCAAGCTATTCTGAAGTGATGAATATATACGCCAGGAGATATTGTAATATTGAACACTTGCTTTTGGTATTGTTTTTTTTATCAGTCTAGTTAGCTTCCTCGGCCAGGAGGGCACAGAACATGAGAGAGAAAAAAAACAAGAAGCATTACAACGTAGCACTGAAGGAAGAAAAGCTGAGGGGCGAGCAGCTCGGATTCACTTGTTACAGAACAAACTGTTGTAACTGCCAGCAACTTCTGCATCTCGCAGAAAATTTGAAATCGATCACTGCATTTAAACACCGTGGCACTTTGGTGCTGGTGGGTGAAGGCCAGCACCTTATATGCTTCCTTAACAGAAACAGTGGCACAGCAAGCATTTAGGAGCAGCAGACTTCTGTTGAAAGACAAGTCAATAAACAGTTACTTGGGGCAGCACGGTTGTTTGTCAAATGCAATTACAGAATAAAAAAAAACTGTCTTGAGACCGAAGTCATCTAGTTCAAACCATACAGATATTGTAATAAAAGGTAAACATAAATGAATATAAGACACAAAAGGAGACAGAACAGAGAGCTCTTACAAAAGCATGAACGGAAGAGAGACATTCTACAGGAAAAATATATACGCTTAAGAGCTAACCTCAAGCTTCCACCTTGAGAAAATAACAAGATTGCACCTTTATGCCCTTTTTCAAAAGACCTTTATGTGGAGAAGCAACAGCTAATAGTCCTGAATTAGTCGCATGATAAGACAGAAGACGCCTCACAGCTAACAAAATGTTGAAAAGGAAGTTAAAGCCAAAGAGCCTTACAGGCAGCTGTGGAAGAAACCATTGGGCTATTGAATTTTACATTTTCACACTTAAATGTAATTAAAATGTTAGTTTTGAAAATGATGTTGTATTCTTGAAAGGTTAGAGGACATTTATCCAGTGATGGAGCCATACAATTTTTATAAGCTGCAAGTGGTGACCAACAACTGATTGGCACCAGAGCCAGTTTGGAGCACAACATGCATATTTTCCAATTAATTCACTAAAAATGGAAGTATACATCAGTCTTTATAAATGTATGATGTGTAAGCGTATTTCAATGCTCCACCCAACTGTTTTGGAGTGGAACTGCTAGGGTGGACAGTGATTGGTCAGGAGAAGAGCCATGGCCACCCGATGGCCTTGCCCCCTATATGTATCATCATTTTCAGACTTTTCCTTTTCGATTGGGTTCCAGGTTTAAACTTTCAAAAATTATACTTATTTCCACATCCCAAAAAATATGTAGCAAAGCATGAGAGACAGAAACTACAGTAAAATGCAGTCTAGATTGCAACCAAAAGTTATTGACCCTGTACCTGGAACAAAACACTTGGTATTAAATTCATAACACAAAGTATAAAAAGTCTGTCACTTGAATGTAAGCTTACAGTATGAAGATTTACATAGTGAATTGTCAAGTGAGGACAAAAAAATCCTAGGAGGAATGTTTTCTGAGTGAAGCATCCTGGAGAGCCAAACGTCCAGCACTCTAGCCAAGAATTTAAAAGCACTCTTTGGTGAATGAGTCTTCCTGGAATGTGCCATAGTGATGAATATCCACTTCTGACAAAAGCCGTAATAAAAAATAAATAAATAAAAATAAATTCTGGCAACATCCCCATAGATGTTGTGATCTCTGCTTTAGTTATAATCCGTAATGACCAGCTATTGGAAGCAGCAGAACTTCTCAATTTTAAACAATCGGTGCTTTTACTCATGAGCATTTGAACTAAACATAGCTATTAAGATAATTCAGTAATCTTCAGTATTAATAATCTTACCTATTTCTTCTTCATAGCTGAATCTTTCAGAAAAGGGAGAGCGTTCACTCCAGTTTTTATGTTTCTATTTAGTGACCATATTCCTATAGAAATATCTCTTTATTATCAGGAAAAAAAATTGTTTTTAGTCTATGATAAGAGATAAACCATAGACAGTTTTGCCCAGAAGTCCAAGATTCTGCATCGTCATCCTTTTATGGTTGTGCCATTTTCTTTAGTATAACTGTTTAAACATAGATTTATTTTTTTTTAAAGGTGGTTTGAAATTACAGGCTGTGCAGTGGAAAGGAAAAACTGAATGCAATATTATCTACATCTCAGTAATAAAATGTGTTTTATTGCTACTTCTATATTTATATTTTTATTAGATTGCATATTGATATATGTTGAGTGTAGATAGATGATTTTGTCTTTTGATTCCAAGATCTTTCTTTTTTAATAAATCAGAGACAAAAACGTCTGGGCATGTCATCTCTTATAAATTATGTCTGCATTGGTGTATGCGATGTCAACGTGGCCTTCGATTGTGTCTGGAGAACTTACTAGACTTTTTAAAAGAAAATGTAAATGTCAGATGTTTTTGTATCAAATTCTAGAGGGACGGCAGACTGGGATTTTTATTTTGTGAAAAGTGAAGAATATGTTCAGTGTGAGGAATTGTACAAGCTGCTAAATCAGCTTGTATATGATTAAATCTTGAGAATCAATCAAAAACAGCCAACTTTTGATGGTTCTCATTAATTTTCCCGTATTATTTTTGACTCAGAAATAATGAAAAAGAAACTCTGCATGTGAATTTTTCTTAAAACAGAGTTTTCTAAAATGATAAAATATGGGTTACTGTGATAACAAGAAAGCTAGAAGATGTGCTAACCTCTGAGCCTCTGTTCACAGTTACGCTCGGTGCACCAAATGCAATGCAGAGAAGGCTTCCAGGTATTTGACATAGAAAACGGGTTGAACATTTGAAGTGTTTCATTATCTATAACCAAAAAAAAGTGAGAGAAAGCTTGTTAGGGAGTTTTTCTGTGGAATATTAGCTTTCCTTCCATTAGTGCTTGTAATAGTCCTTTAAGTGCCGAGTTCGCGGCCCAATCATCTGACACTTAAAACTAATCAGCTGCCTCATACAATCCATCAACCTTTTCCAGAGGCCTTTAGGTGATGGAGTAATTGGCTGTGGTTCACTTTTCTTTCAGGAGAGAGATGTTGGTTCCTCTTTGTTAAGCACGTCCGCTTCTCTCTCGGGGGTATTTTTGGTTTAGGTACCGAAACACCCGGTGACATTTCCACTGCAGTGTGGTGACTTTGCTTTGCAGTGAGAGCCAACTGTCATCTTGAGCAGATCCAAATAATTGATTGGCTCATTATCCCGACGGCATATTTTCTCAGTTTGAGCCTTAACGTTATTTGGTCGCAATAAGCCATTATTTCACCGGGGGTTTCATTGCTGAATTAATTTGCGAGCGCTCACCAATTTCATAACTAACACACTGCACTGCTGATGTTGGTCCCTAATTCAATGAACGGCTGAGTCAAAAGTGCGGGTATAAATGTTGGTTATGTCAGGCTGGATGAACTACCCTGAAGGGCTTTGGGGGCTTTTTACATTGCAGATCCTGAACATTTCATTCAACATTTATCAATCAGATTGTACAGATTTGAGACGTTCATTCAGTCTACACCGATTATGTACCCTAACAAAGTGAGCACTGTTCAACACGTTGAGTATATTCTCTAAAAGCAAAAAGAAATCAAATATGTAATTCCTCCACCTACATCTTCACCGCACCGAGATCTCCAGCTGATTCTAATCACCTTCAGCAGCTGACCTTCTTCCTTGAAGTGACAAAATGTAGGAGGACCTGAACTGACCCGTCTCTTCGGGAACAATAAGTGTGGACAGGAAATTTACAGCGAACAAGTCTTTCAGGAGGCAGCCGAAAGGGCACCGGCTTGTTCTGGAAGGGGGGGGTGGGTTTGCACGCATCCACACATAGCTCATGAATGTCAAACCCTTGGAGCTTTGCCTATTCACTGCTTGATAATTGGTCATCTATCCACCCTCCTGTGATCACCAGTTTAGTTCCAGCTCCGTGGCTTGGTCATTTATTTCTGGTCCCATTGCTGCTGCTGCTTGTTTATTTCCAGTTGTGTAGTCAGCTGTTTACTTCTGGTTCTATGATCAGAAAGTCATTTCTGGTGTCGCAGTCAGTGCTTTATGACTGGTTTCGAGGAGTTTGCTGCGGTTTGGCGGTGCTATAGCTATTTTCTGCCTGATTTTACAAATTTACTGTAAACCTAACCTAATATTAAGGGGGGGGGGGGACATGCTTTGGTATTAACTTCCTCTTGCTGAAAAGGCAAAAAAATAACAAAAGCTTTTGCTTTGAAATCCTAGCATATTTCCTCAAAAATGCCAGATCCCAAATAGTGAAATGAAAACATTTAACATTTACAATGTTTTCATCATGTTTAAAAATAGATATATATATATTTTTTTTCATTTATTAATTCTACATTTGGAGCTGGCACAATAGGGGTATAAATTTGGTGTGAGTGCAACGTCTTCATTCGGAATATTGAATGGAGCCCAGGGTGCTCAGCGGGATCATAGCAGGATGAGTCAACTCTGCGCATGCACACAGTGAGAGAGGAGTAAGTAGCGGCTTACATATTGATTGGAAATTGTGTTGATCTGGAGATCTATGTGAGCAATATCCCAAGGCCCTTTGAGGAAGTCTGTCAAGAATACATTTCCAGCTGCTAGGTTTTGTTGTGGTAGCCGAACTTTGGGAGTCGTCAGATCGTTGCTGAATGCAGCTTTAAAATATGTAGCATAACTTTAAAAACATGTTGTCAATTTTTAATGCACTCAAGCTATTTTTTTTCGTGGTTATTGCGTCTTCAATTGTGTCTTTCCGATTTTGTTTTGTTTTAGCTTTATTGTTTCTTTAATGGTCAAATTGCTTTAAACTTAAAATATCCTTGCAGGTTTTTGTGGTAAAGATGTGACAAAAGTGGCATATTTAAAACTTTTATATTACGGATTTGCTTTGCTTCTTTAATAGTAACATTTTTATATATTTCTTATTTTACTATCCACCTCTTTGTGTGTGGTGGTAAAATGAATTTTTGTGCCTTTTTTATAGCAGTTCTAGTTGCTTTAACCTATTTATTTCTTGATCTTATTTTAGATACGAAGTAAGTAAGTAAGTAAGTTGAACACTAAAACATCTCAAAAACTGTTGACATCTTCTTCAACTTTTCATTATATTTGTAATTTCTTTTGTGACACTTACACCATTTTAAGTCTTCCTCAGTTGTAGTTTTCAATTTGCTTCTTTTCCTTGATTCTTACATAATTTCTTATTTAGTTTCTCCAGCTTGAATTTTCACAGCCACCTTGGTAAATATGCAGTGAAGATTTTGTATGTTCTTTGCTGGAGCTTTTGTCCTTGTTCCATTGTGAGATGACATTAAGGTCTTGCATTGCTCAGTTTTACCTTGGATTGCCTGCTTATGCACTGCCCTTCATTTTATTAAAAATATTTTTTCATTATCCAGCTTCATCTGCCTGCCTGCCTCTTTCAGTCATGTTTGCATTCGGACTCGCCTCGGCGCAATAACTCAGACATTCTTGGAGCCCGAATAATAAGGAATTTCTTTGTGCTCGAAAGTTGTGCCAAATAACAGAAAACCTGAAGTATTAATGTCTGAAATAAGTTGTAACCGGTGCATAAATTTTATACTTACTCGTAGAAAATCTAATAGCCTCAATTTTCAATTGCACAGGATTATACAGCTAACCCTACAACAAACTACAGATGGCTTTTAGTGAGTATAAATATTCAGGGGAAATTAAATTCATGCTTTTTTAGTTTTTAATTTAGAAGTGAGTTAAATGGCATACAGCAGTGTTCACTGTTTATAAATTCCCTTAGAATTTTTTTTCTACAAATAGTCAAGCTCTGGTTAGTAATATGCAGGTTGATTAAAGGGAAATCTGGATGTTTTTTCCAGTTAATTAAATGCATGAAAACTAAATTAACCCCACTTGTGGTTTATAAACACTCAAAAGAAACCTACAGCTCAAATTTATTTTTTGTGTGTGCTACCATCATTACAATAATAAAACTCCAAATTAGTCAAAAAAAATAAAATAAAAAATGTAATCACCTGGTCAGTATTAACCAGTATTAACTTATATGGTGCACTTTGACATGATTTTTTTCCCCCCTCTGCTTTTAAATTATTTTTCTTTGGAAGTTTTCTAACAAATCAAAATGGCTGACAAAAAGAAAAAAGTTGAGAGTTGATACCAACCAGGAAAATCCTGAACTGCCCATTTTTATGTTTGTACTGTTTTTGTTTGTTTGTCTCCCAATCATGTTTGTGTTTAATATCTCTCACATGCCAATTAATTTTAAAGGATAAAAACTGTTTACAAAATGCAAAATGCATCACATGGTTTTGATTGTAATTTGAAAAACATAAATTATTTCTCCATTTAGAAAAATATAACTCAATGAATTATGAACATGGTTTGTACATAGAGGCTCTCTTACTGGATCATTTATAGAAAAAAATGTGACTCTTAATCAGTTTATGTTTATCTGCTTATTTATATATTTATTTTCTTTCAGACTCTGAGGCATCAAAGGTAACACTTTTCCTCCCTACGGTAAGAAAAAAATGCCACTCACCGTGCTCAGATGTTTTGAGGACAGCACAATATTTTATGCCAAAATTGCATAATTTGTCTTGACGTTTAGCTTTTGTGTCCTCCCTTTTAGGTTTTGCTTCTGCTGTTGACATGGATAAAATTACCAAATGCTAAATGGGAGGGAAATATGTGCTAGAGCTCACTGTAACTGTTGCTTTTCTAAGGTCAGAGCTCAGTTTTGTCTGGGTAAAAATTAGGGTCCTCGGTATCATGAAAATTAAATTGACAGGAAATTCACCCGCTAATGAAACAGACAAAGGATCTAATCACTTGTTATCTCAAATGTCGCCCACGGTGATTTAAAACAAACAAAAAAAAAAACGTCCATCTTTGCCTTCCCGCTTTCTTCCGGCTATAATGAAGTCTCTTTCATTCTGTCGAGTGATCTCGCTTTAAAACAGATTTTTTCCCCCTTCCTAATTAGACTTCACACCCTCTCTCTGTCTATCTCGTCTAATTAAAGGTTTCTCATTCTTCCTGTCACACCGTGTCTACTACTCATCAAGTAAAGGTCTCACTCTTTTTTGCATCATATCTTTGCTAAATAAATCCTACGGTATTCACATCTGTTTAAAATGAGAAAATCCAAACCTGAACTTTACCCTCTCCGTCTCCTACTACTTTTTTTCTCCTTCAGAAATTCTAGCTGTTTCCTCAACACACCTCTCACCTCAGTTCCCATCTGAAAGAGGTTTTCTAGATTGTTTATTTCCCAGCTCCAACTTTTTCTTCTTTTTCTTTTTTTGTCATAGCCGATTCCTTTAGATGTTTCAGATCTCAACATCTCGTCTGTTTTCTGTAACGCAGCTGAATGTTCTGGTTGCCTCTGAGGAGGTCTTCCTTTTGTTGCCCTACCCATATGGGACGCAAATCTGTTCAACAAAGAAAGCTGAAGCCCTACATTGTTCTCCAAAGTTTTTTATTCCTTTCACTGCTACATAGTAAATTGAAGGCATTTTTCTGACAGTGTTACATGACATGAAATCGTGTAGCTGCAACAATTTTCTGCTGATTTAATTCAGCTAAGCAAAATAGAGAATAATGAGAAATAGGCAAATATTGATATATACATGTCAACATATTTAAAATAATAATACTGGGGTAATAGCTGACGCCTGTGAGGTTTTTCCTGGATGGTATTGATTTCTAGTTTCATTTAGGGTCTGATATGAAAATTCTGATTAGGAATAATTCACATTCATTGACTAACAGAAAATGAATGAAGGGTAAGATTATCCCCATTTATAAACCGTAGGAGGTCTATAAATTTTACCTGCTTTTTGTTAAGATCAGAAAAGTGCATCTGTTGCGTACGTGGCCTGAAAATGGTGGTTGTTCTATGGCTTTATGCGTATATCCATCCATCCATCCATCCATTTTCTTTACACCCTTTGTCCCTTAGTGGGGTCAGGAGCGTTGCTGGTGCTTATCTCCAGCTAACGTTCCTGGCAAGGGGCGGGGTCACCCTGGACAGGTCGCCAGTCGCAGGGCAACAGAGAGACAGACAGGACAAACAACAATGCACAAACAACCATGCACACACACACACACCTAGGGAGAATTTGGAGAGGCCAATCAGCCTGACAGTCATGTTTTTGGACTGTGGGAGGAAACCGGAGTACCCGGAGAAAACCCACGCATACACAGGGAGAACATGCAAACTCTATGCAGAAAGACTGGGGCCAGGAGTCAAACACAGAACCTTCTTGCTTCAAGGCAACAGCTCCACCAACTGCGCCACTGTGCAGCCGTTTATGTGTTTAATAAATAGAAAATATTTTTGATTTTTCAGAATTTGACTTGCCAATCACTGATCAGTGCCAATATGTGGAAAAATAGCTCATTCTAATCTTTGGCTGATTGATTAGTGCAATTAAAATTACACTACACAATCATCAGTTTTATGTAAGAATTTTTAAAGATGTTTTAATCCAACTTAAAAAAAATCATTATTTGTCCCCAAAGGGGCAATTTAAAGACGCAGTGAAGCAACACAATCAACAGCGCAATCTCTTAAACACAACACTTGAAAGCAAAAAAAAAGGAGTGAAGAACAAGCATGCAAGAAATAAGCATGCACACATTTTTGTGGTATTAATACAATTAAGAAATAAAAAATAAACAAATCCGATATTTTTGATCAGCACTGATTTGTGCCTCTCCAATTATGCTGTATTTTTGGTTTACTAAAACAAGATTTGTACTTCTAACTTTAACAGTATGTATGTTTATAAATATCTCTCATAACATGAGTTTAAAATCACGCAATTTTTCTAAAAAAATATTTCCACAACACTCTGCACTTTTTCAGATCCCATTTTTCCTGACAGTAGAAATATGTAAATACTGTCTACAATAAAATTATGGACAGATGAGAGTTAGTCATTTATCCAACAGGAAATCATTATATGCATATTTCAGAAATTGTGAAGCTGCACAATGCTTAAATGTCTCGTAAAAGGTAACTTCTTGCTTTTTAACTTTTGAACCAACTTGAATCGGTTTAATTTCAAAGCATACAAAAGTCAGACTTGTCAAATCTGGACTGGATTATTGTACATTGAGTAAAAAATTGTCTAAATGACAATTTATGACGTGTGTTACAGTTACTCTGTCAAAACTTAAAATGTCGCACTGGGACATCACGTACTACAATAAGTTTTTTTTGATGACTTTGTTCGCTCAGACTGTCTGCTTCAGGTTTTCACAATGGATGCTTACGCGTGAATGGAGTTTAAAGAATCTGGCATTTCTTCCATGCAAAGTATGCAATCACATAAATAGAGAGAGAGGAAAAATAGAAACCTGACATTTCTTTCACAGGAAAAAACTGGTGAAAAGCATAAAGATGTTGTGAGGATTATAAAAAAAAATACCATGTCTCTTCCAGGTTAGAGCCTTTATTAGTTAAAGGTGAAATTGTGCTGTAAAAGCTTCAAAAAAATTGTTCAATGCACCCGACAGGCAGGTGTATGGAGTGTGGGAGGAAGTCCAGAAACCATGACAAACCCACATAGAAAGACTCCAGCTTGGATAAGGACTAGCAACCTCCTGACTTTAATGCAGTAATGAAGCCAATGAGTTTCATTTGACAGCGGCATATTTGCTTGCTTCTGGTAATGTAAAGACAAGGGCCAAAAGAGTTACCTGCTTATTTACTTTGGAGCAAATCCCCATGTTTCTCCGCCATGCTGTGAAGGTGTAAGAGGACGCTGGGGACGGGAGGGCGAGAGGTGGGGTTGTGTTTTATAGTGCAGTCAAGATGTAATGTTAGGCTGTGGCACCTGCTCACATCCTCTAACCTTGCTGTTTATCTCCGACTGAGCAGCAAATATCTCAGGAAAGTTCTGCAGTCTGTCTGACTGTCAAGTGAAAAAGTGGAACTTTTACATTCCTTTCTGAAAGATTTATCCTGGACTCGAGATTAATTTGCCAGCCAGTAAGTGTGATATTAGGTTTCTGGTTGACTTTGTTGAGCCTGCATCAAAGACGAGTTTGTGTGATGGAAGATTTGAAAAGCGTATACATTTTCCTGTTGAGCTGCTCGTGGAGATACTCCAACAAAAAGCCAAATACAAGCTGGGAGAGCTGAAAGTTGAACAGTTGGAGATGGCCCTCTCCAAACACTGGCAGTGGCGGCAGCTAATCAGTTTTTGGAAAAAAAAAAAAAAAGGAAAAGAAAAATCAAGATCCAGTTGTCTGAAAGCATTTCTGAAAAACGAGAGGAGGAATTTCGAAGGCGTATGTGTGCTTTGGCAATCCGCCGGTAATAGCTCAAGCACTGTGTTTAAGGGACTCTTAGAACATAGAGGAAAGACGAGCGGCACGCAGGAAAATTTTCACCACAAGATCTGCTTTGTTTACAAAGATTTCAGTGTTTTGCTTGGATTCACTTGTCTTCCAAATGAGCCTAAAAGTTTGTCAAAGAGGCAAAGCGTCCTGCAATAAAGACGTGTTGTTGTTTTTTCCCTCCTAAGTAAGAAGACGACATATGGAAAATTGCTGATTTTGTTGCTGCATACCCAAGCATCTATTTGTCAGTCAAAGCAACAACAAAAAAATACTGTCTTTCTAACCGCAAGCCACAAATAAGTATAGTCTTGGAAGTTTTCTTAGCCTTCTTTGTGAACACAACCTTTTGCATATGAGATGAGAGTACAATGTTTGTTTTTAATGTTTGCAGCACATTCAGTTTAACCCTTTTGGACACAGGGACAAAACTGTGGCTATAGGAAATATATGGCATCAAGACCTATAAAAAACAACAACTTCAGACTCAATCAGCGATTATTGGCAAATTTGAGTGCATTATTTCAGTTTGACTACATTTGTTGTGATATGTGCAGATAATGATGCACTAGACTTAAATCAATGTGCCAACCAGCATGCTCAGCACCTTGCTGTGCTTTGCTTTTTTGCTTTGAAAACGTCCCTCACCAGCAGCTTTTGAAACACAATGTTGCCTCGTCCACAGTAAGGCCAAAACTGTCAGTAGAGGCACAGAAAGCTGTGTACAGTGGGCTCCTTTATTCCTTAAACTGAAGTTGTTCCAAATGATTTTGACGACCATCCAGTGGACATAACTCAAAAAATTGAAGTGTAGATCAACATACTTACACTTTCTTTTTTTTGGGTGCAGGGTGGTGGGGGTTATCGGAGGCAAACATGTGGATTCTTTGGGGTCTTTGATTGGATTGAATAGTCAGCCTCCACAATCGTATCCCAGTCATTTCAGACACACTCGCAGCATTTCTAGAAACTCTAAAGCTCCATCTGGTGTAATGAGTCATAAGACGTGTACAAGACACTGAAGAGTCCTTCTATGCTGATTTTTTTTATTTTTTATTATACGACCCCCATTTGAAGGGAGTCATACAAAATAAAAAAAAAGGGCACAACAGGTAACCCTTCAAAGTATTTGGACACAGATTTTCAGATTTCATTTGCAACCAGCAGTTAAAAATTTGCAATTGATTTTTTTGTTGTTGTTTGTCACACAGAGCTAAACGTTGTCACCTTGGTTCATTTTAACATCACTGATAATGATGTGGGAAGTTATGCCTAAGAAAACCTTTGACTGAATTTTTATTTTATTTTTTTCAAAAGTGTGACATATTTAACACCGTCCTGAATCTTAAAAATCTCTTTTCAGAGCTTCAAATATCATGTTTTTTTTATTTATTATTATTTTTTTAAAACACATTTCCACTCTTGAAGAAAACCTGTATTTCCCCCTGTGCTCTTACAGACAGAAGCCATTGCTCTCTTTCTCTGGCCATCACACTAACAGACAAGAAGATTTGACAAGCATGGCAGGTTTCTGCCTCTCAGCCTGGAAATGGGAGGCAAGAAAGCTGAAACTTCTGAAGCCAATTACTTAAGTTTTTCCCCTCAATCTCTCCTCAGAAGAAAGGACTGAATGAAACCTTCCCAAAGCCATCTTATCATATGGTAATTATGTACCATGCTCCACATGCTTTTACACGCCAAGCCATCTTCACATCATTTATTTTCTTTATTTCGCAGTGCATTCTAATCTCCCTCTCGCAAGAAGCGTTCTACGGGGATCCTTCTGAAGGAATAGCTTGTTTCTGTGCAGCTCAAATGTGCCAACAGGGAACATTTACTCAGAGATTCTTTGCAGTGTTTGGGTAAGACTTTGGATGCCGGTGACAAATCAAATGCATGTCTGTGGGAGTGTGAGAGGACAGCAATACAGCCAATCATGCAAAGCTGTGTTACCTTGCTGCCAAAATGAGATTCATATCAGGAGTGAAAGGCACTTTTTTTCTTCTTCTTCTTTTTGGAAAAAGCGACACTGAATAGGACGACTACATGTACACGGGGGAGGGGGAGGTGAAATTTAAAGAACACATATTCAAGCCAAATAATTGTGATCATGATAAAATTCTGAATGAAAATATTAAAAAGGGAAAAGGAAAAAAAAGAGCAGCGAGAAGCAAGGGGAAATGCATCGATGGGGAATAAAGGCGGACCGAAGTCTGAATTGTAAATGTCTCCTTTCCATTCAGGTCCTTATACCGGCAGGAAAAGATGTGCAAAGTTCCACAGAGTGGGAACGTTTCAGACAAAGTTGGACTTTCACTTGCAGGAAAAAAAATAAAATAAATAGTCAGTCAACCCAAGATGTTTGAATTTAAAATTATACCCAGAGTATTTTTTTCTGACGTAGCAAAATAAATCCTTTGTTTGTGTCGAAGTGTAAATTTGTATTCACTTCATCTTTAAACTGGTGAGGTTACTAAATGCTCATGAGTGGGTTTCGTGTTAAAAGTGCCCCTCTCTTGTTTGAACCTCGCCGTTTAAAGGAAGCTCTCTGGTGTTTGCAGCTCTATAATGAGATTCTCTACCTTAAGGTCTTTGCATCTGTCAGAGGGCTTAAGTTAAAATGACCCCTTTCTCGTTCTTTTTTTTCTTTCTTTTTTTTATGTGCGTTTGAGTTTGTGTATGTGTGTGTTGGCGTGTTGTTAGCGTAGCCAGGAGGGATGCATTGGAATAACGGAGGAGGAAGAGGAGGTAGCTTTTCATCCATCTGTGTCTTCTACTATTGTAGCAAGCTGTCTCACTTGTTTTGTGGGATTAGTTAGGAGAATTGTAGCTCTGCCTGAAGCAAGCAGCTCATATTCATTAGAAGTGCCAAAATTATGCTCTAAATGTGGAGATTTGCTTACTGATTGGCATCTAACACGTTAATCAAAAGTACACATGACTAAATGTGTTGAGTGCTCCTGTTATTTATATATCATTGGCCACTTCAGTAGAGAAATATTGCTAGTCCTGGTTTTGAACCACTTTTGCCTTAATTCTTTGTGGCACAGATTTCCATAGGGTGTTGGAGACATTACTCCTCCATTCCGCCCCTTTTGCTTCATTTCAACATGACAGCGTCACACACTTGCTGCAGACTTGTCAGCCGCACATCCATGATGTGACTCTTTTGTTCGACCACATCTCAAAGCTCTTCTGTTGGACGACATAGGAGTACAGCATCGTGTTCGAGAACCGAGTTGGGGATGATATGAGCTACGTGATGTGCTCCATTATTGTACTGCAAGCAGCCACAAGGGGACACTGTGGCCACAGAGGGATGGACGAGGTCAGCAACAAGACTCTGATAGGCTGTTGTATTTAAACAATGCTCAGCTGGTACGAAGGTGTCAGCGCGCTCCACATTATCGCACAGCAGAATTGATCCTGTATTTCATGTTGTTTAAGCTAGTCTGTGAATCTCATCTTGAAATCAAGACTCATTAGACTTGCCTGTGTTTTCCCAATATTTTATTGTCCAATTTTAGTAAATCTGTAGTGCATTATTGCTTCAGTATGCAATTGGTACCTGGAAGGAGTAGAGCCAAGTGTGGTCTTTTGCTATCGTGTCTCAGGTGCTTCAAAGTTTTCAATTTTTCATTTGACCTCTGATGTCACTCTAATGCTTAGATTAAAAATTGATGGCAGATTTAAAGAATTGTCTAAAATAACACTATTATTTAAAGAACACTATTAGGATATCTTAAAGTGAAAAAAATACAAGAAAATTGGAGTAGAAAAAAACAAATGTCATGCAAACTTTACATACACCACAAATTATTATAAACATGAATCATTGGAAATATACATACATGCCTGTGTCATCATGTCCTTGTTCGGTGGCACCACACAATATTTCATATTTTTCACATCCTCTTTTCCGTTTAGGTGTTTCTCACCTTAGGTTTCCACTTGACTTTTCAAGAGCTCTTTAAGTTCTCCGAAAAGATCAAGGTTTGCCTAAAAAAAAAGAAGAAAGATTTTACCACATTGTCTATTAAACAGTTGAAAATGTACTTTTTCTTTCTAGTGATACGCCATCTTCAGAAGATATAGGAGAGGATTTGGTGTTAAAAGCTGCTTCTCCTCATGCAGAAAAGTTAAAATATTCACCTAACCACACTTTCAAAATGAAACAGATTTCAACTATGTGCCATTGACAACAAATGGATACTAATTTGTGAACCTAAGGGGGGAAAAATCATTATGTTTTAGTCCCACAATACATGGATGTGAGCCTAAATATTTCTCTCTTGTTTATGTTTTTTTAGATGTGTTTCAGTCAAAGCCTTTACATTGTACTAGTGAGTATTTTTCAACCCCTAACATGACACACCAAGTCAAACAAAACTTCTTGCCCCACCTAGTTCATGGTTGATGCATGCTGTGTACTCACCTGCTGCTTGACATGAACTCAACTTGGTTTATTTTTTATCATTATTATTTTTATTCTTGTGACTCTGCTCATCCCTCCTTGTCTGTTTTAGTGTTGACAGACCCTGTTACTCGGGATACTCTGAATATTCCTGTCAGACTCGCCTCCGAATGGCAAAGCACATAAAAAAAACACAGCTTACTATCTGACTTCAACAGCACACCCAGTATCTACCGTCAGCTTGACGTTAAGTGAAAAGGATTTTATGAAGAAAGTGCACATTTTCACTATCAGTGCTTTGCGAACCTTGTTTGTGACATTATCAAATGGGGCAGTTATTTGATTACAGACTGACAGCCTGCAACTGTGTCTGACATGATCACTAACCTTTTGTCAAACAAGTAGACAGAAATCATGTTTTTGACCTTTCTCTCAGTTCAGGCTTTTTGACAGACATTGTCAGTCCTCGGTTTGAAATGGACAGTTTGGATCGCTGTTTTTGCAAATTCAGCCACACACAAAGCTCAAAGCTGCGTTCCAACATTTTTTTTTTCATCTTCCTCACTTCAATAAAACCGCCAGCTATTTCTTATGTGCTTCCACAAGTTTTTTTTTTCTTTTTCTTTTTTATATCATTCATTTTGCATCTGCTGCCCTTCTGGTTTGATTCCGCAGAGTCGGCTGTGATCACACGTTTGGAAACAAAAGCAATGAAAATGTAAAAGCTGCCACAGAAATAATTCGTCGTAGTCGGAGAACAGACGGCTTTGAAAAAAATAAAGAAGCAGGTACCTGGTCTTGTCTTGCTGCTACATGATTGTTGAAGCTCATCACGGAGAACATTTGTTTACACAAATAGATGCTTCCACATCCAGGCAGCCTAAAGGCGAAATTGTGGCATTGTGTCTAAGATGAAAGGGGCAAATTCTTTTGCCTCAGGGAATTCAAACTTGGCCCGCAGTGGGGATGTTTCCCTGTAATTAATTCAGTTTCGATGTGTCACTACTTTGGAAAACTCTGCATCAACCGTAGATGGATTTGTAAAAGCTTTCTATTTGTGTGCATGGAGTTTTTTGTAAATATCATCCCAAATTTGTTCCTCTCCTGTTGCATTCTGGCTCACCTTGCGTATGCAAGTTTTGTTTGACTTTCTTTTTGCCGTCGCATCCATATTCATGACTCCCTGGTGTTTTGTCCTGTACATTCTGATATGTGGAACACAGCAATAGATTCACACATAAAAGACCAAGATGCTTCTTTGCAACACTGGCCTCGAAACGGGTAGTTTCTGTACACACTTCTCACAATCTAGGCTGCACCTCCTACAGCAAACAGGCCTCCTCAAAGCTCTGCTTTCTTTTTTATTTTTTAAATTCTCCTCTCCAATTATACAGCTCCCTTTTTAGAGTCAATGTTTTTCTTTCTAACTCTGGTCATATATATTGTAGCCTAATCCATACTTAATGGTCTCTCATCGATGCACGGCATGTGTGGCACTCTCAAACAAAACAAAACAAAAAAAAGTAAAAACTCACTCGCTGTCGCTGCAGACACATGAGATCAGTCCTCAGTGGCGGCATCCAAAAAAAAAAAAAAAACACAGCTTGCTGTGTTCACTAATGGGAAACCAATGAGGTTTGCTTGTCTTTGTAGATTAGCTGGTCCGTGGGTGCAATGTTGGGGCAGGAGGTCAAATTCACTCCAGTGCTTTTCACAGTCGCTCACCAGCAGCTGCAAAAAGCAAAAGCGTGTGAATCAGAGCGTCAGCAGCATCGGTGGCAGAAGCATCGACTGCTGAGGGCTGGCTATGCTAAACCGCATCGCAACACACTTTGAACTCTTGGGTGTGAGAATCCCGGCAAAATGGCATCATATGTGACTTACATTCAAAAGTCCAAACTGGTTCTATCAGCAGCTTTGTGGTATCTTATCAACAAACAAATTGCATTTATTAAACATCCTTACTCTTTATGAGGAAATTAAATGGCACTTCATGCCTGCCGTTGCTTGCTTGTGACCCCAATCTGCTCTCTATTTTGAACACTGATGTTGTTTCAGGTTTTAACTTGACTTGTTTTCCCACTCAATTATTTTTCATGCTTTTGCTAAAAGAACCTTTTTTTTCCCCTCACGTGGAAATAAATGAACAAAATGAACTGAAATTTCCATGCAACAAGACAGTGGAAACACCAAAACAACCGGAGCAAAAGGTGCACACAATTTGGGTTGGTATAACACCCTGCACACCCTGCTTCTCAGCCAATGACCTCTCAAGATAGGCATGAGCCACCCTCCGCCCTGCAAGGATAACCAGCTCTAGATGATGAATGGATGGGGTGATTGATATTTTTAGACTGTCTGTGTTACAAAGTTCTATCTGGTTCAATGTTAGCCAAGTGAGTATTACCGGACTGTGGCCATGTCTGAGCTCTGAATTTCCTGTACTTCTATGTACTCCAAGTTGGTCGGAGCTGTGTAATACACCAGAACAGGACAATGATGGGTTCCTGTTGGCTTCATGTGGTGCCTAAAGTTTTGTTGTGCTTCTGTGTAATAACAATAAGGACATAATGATGCTGATAATCCTACACTTTCAAGGCTAAACCTCCAATTGTTTGGAGATGCCTTTTATTAACAACTTGAGAATAGGTTATTTCTGGTGGGGCTTACAACTCTTCATTACTTCTCCTTCTTCTGCCACTCTAAAGAAATGTATATGTATTTGTTTTGTTTGTTCACTAAGGCTATTATGTTTTTGAACTGCCTTATTGCAAAAATATGCTATGCAAATTAACTAAAGACGTCAAAGATGAAAAAACTTATTGGTTCTCAAACGTTAGATTTATAGGGAAGAAAAACAGTCAATCTCTCTGCAGCACAAAATGGTCACCGTCAACAACTTAAGAAACTGGAAGACTCCATGAATGGAAGGAATCACTGTTACTGAAAGGAATGGTGGTTAATATTGGTCACTTTTTTTTTCTAAATGTGAGAAATGTTTATTGGAAGGCCTATTAATTGTGCACATAGTATAAATGTCTAGTTAAATTGCTGTGATGTGAAAGTGAATCAATTAAGTCTGACAGTCCACATCAACATTTCAACACTCGAGAGTGTTGAAATGAGTTGAAAACTATTGAGTGTTTGTCTGGTTGAATGATGAGTCAATTAATAAATGTTGCATGTCCCACTGACTGACCATCAGTTACATATGCACCATTTTTAATCATTCATATGGCGCCATGGTTGGTGCTTGGTATACACATAACATATTTGATGTGTAAACACTTCAAGAATACACAGGCTCTCTAATTATTAGCCACAAACTGATAAGCACTGGTGAGTCCTTTTCTGTTTTTTAGGAAGTGAATTGCAGTTAGTTCAAACTAATTAGTGGTTATACCTGAACTGTTACACAGTTTAGGAATTGTGAGATTTTGTATTTGTGAAACCCAATAAGGACTATTTTGTAGAGTCTTTTTTTATATTGGGTCCATCTTAGAATGACATTTTTAGCTTCAGTCCAGACTTTTGTCTCCACTGTTATTACATTCTGCAGCATCGTATTGTTTTAAAAGCCCGTTTGGTTGCGGTTGCTCCACACAAATTTGGTTCTTGTCCTTTTCAGAAGAGCCCTCTCACAGTTCAGGACTCGAAGTTAAAATGAAGACAAGCTATTCTTATTTTATTTTTTTTTCTATCTGTTGACAGCACCTGAATGTGCTGAAGAGAGGACAACTGTGACCTAATGCAAAAATTGGTGCAAATTCCATCCATCTGCAGGATTTGATGTGCAAGGTTTGCGCTTTTGTGTATTTTTCACGTAATCCGCTTCGGGAGTGTAAGTGTAACAACGAAGCAAAACAGACACACACACACACAAAAAATGAAGAAAAAAATGGAGAAGATAGCTCTGCTTTGTGAAGTCTTTTCACAGCGTGCAGCATCTGTTGTAAATTCGCATATTAAATCTTATAAAGTGAATCACTGATTTAAATTAAACTCCCCCTTTATGGATCAAGCTGTCACTTTGTTAATGCTCTCAGCCGACGAGAGCGAAATGCCGCCGGTACTCTAACTCAACCGAGCATCCACGTCTAATAGTCCTGCAGTGTTGTTTTTGGCACAGCAGCAGTACAAACATGTTGCTGCGGAAGAGGCTACTTCCACTGTAATGTATTTACCGTCTAATTTGTGTCTCAGTGAGAGACCATATATCCTGTTTAGGGAGTGACACCTCTCCTCCTCCACTTTATGGAGCGGTGCAGCCATTTGATGGGAGCTCGGGCCTGCTGCGCTGATGGATGAGGTTGTCAAAGGAAGCCCCGTGATGCCCTCCTCCCCTCAAAATGCACAGCGCTGGAGAACCTCAATCATATAGAAAGGCATCCCTTGAAACACAGTTAATAACTCATTCGTACCACCTGAAAATAATCTCCTTAAGAGTAAATTTTATGTGCGGGGACCGGTTCGTAGTTTAGAGTCGGTTAAATGTCGGCTTTAATAATCTGGTTGAATGCGTGACATTTGTCAAAAAAAGGTGGTGGTGGTGGTTTGGGGGGGGGAGGGTTGGTAATTTATTCCGTCTGACAACTTACTTTCGCAACTGATGAAAAATGCCTTAGGTTTACGTGTACACTCATAAACAAGATGTTTTTTTTTGTTTTTTTTAAACCCCATTCTATGCTTTCGCTCGTCTACCGGTGTACAATTTTTGAACACAGAGCCTTTAATGTCAGAGTCTCTGCTCGAGTCTGAGAGTTTGATTCCCCCAGGCAGAAGTTGGGAATCGCTGACAGGTGTTTCAAAGTGTTGAATTTGTGGAGGTTCTAAAACAAATTCTTGAAACACTTTGCTTTAATACGTCTCTTTGAGTGACTTCGGTACTATTTTCGTGCCGCTATTTTTTGCTCTGTTGTCTTTCACCTTAATGTGTGAAATCCCAATCAACAGTACTCCTCAGCGAGAGCCGGTGGCCTGTATAGACAACAACAAACTGCACTTCAAGATGCAGCCGTATAAATAAAACCAGTGATAACAGTTGAATGCACCTATAAGATCCAGCTATAGTAGAAGAGAGAGAGAGACCTGATGTAAGAGTTACTTGCATGACTTCATGTCATCCTAAGGCAACAAAGGTAAAGGGAACCGGTCTGTCCTCCCGTCTGACTGCAGGAGCAGAGGCAATGAGGTTTTATGTTACAGCCGCTATGGCTCATGCAAAATTGTTGGAAATGTGAAATGCAGATGGATGATATTCAGAGCAGCCCTGGAACTGAGGCAAACAAACCAGGGACTGTTTGCTTCTGTGGGGGTTGGACAGAACGTTTCCGTTTGCCTCGCTGTCTTTGCCTGTTGTTAATGAAGCAAACATTGATGAGGCATTCTTTCATTTTCGCTTGAAAAATTAAACAGGTGTTTGAGGTTGCGTAATAATCTTTCATACCATAAGATTTTCTGAAATATAAACTTTAGCGTGAGTTTGATGAGATTTGAATCATAATTTTTTCCTCATGCATATCAGTATCACACCAAGGGCTTATTTCTTTCTTATTTTCTTTTCTTTCTTTTTTTTACCTAAATAGAAGGAAAACACTAGAAAAACACAGTTGCTGTAGAGAAACAGAGTCTTAAAAGTGAACCATTTTATTGGCTTAGAGGACAGACTAAAAGGAGTCTGACCTTTTTTCACACGCCACTGTTTTAAACAATGCAGTGACCCGATCAGACTTCAGAGCTTCTTTACCACAAGATGAAATAAGAAAACTAAAAAGGTCAAATTATGCAGTGTAATAATCTTAATGTCAGAGGGTCCTGGTAATGACTTAAGTTCTCATTAGATAATAAATGTGTTTGCTTAAGACAATTCTCTCTCTCTGATCAAGACTCCTGCAGACGATCTTTAAAAAAGGCTTTAATGTTGCTCCTGAGAAACCAGGGAATGTTTTAAAAATGAAGCCAGTATAGAATTTAGTAGTTTGAATGCCCATGTCAACATACTCCTTTAACATTCAATAAACGTATTCTGCTATTTTATAACTCGGTGAGCTTTTTTAAGTGGTCCAGAATTAGTCATTCTTCTTTACTTTACTTTATACTTGCACATAAATGCAAACACACTCCAAACCAAGGCAGAAGCCTGATCACAAGCCAGATCCAACTTGTTCAGGAGTTGATTTAAAAAAAAATCTAGTTGTTCATCTGTCACCCAAACAGAGGAATAATTCATAAGATTAAATGAATATGACACCTACGGTATCTACTAGAGGTGAGGAGACTCTTTCTGTTAATTAGGTCACAGAACTTCACATTTTTAAAGCATGCATAAACCATGATGATTTCTAATCACTGATGACTGCCGATGTTTATTCATCACGGCAATGATTTTTGATGAATTGTTGGCCCACCATGTGAACGTTACCTAAGTTGTTTTCCCTCCATTTACAGCGACGTTCTTCCTGCAGCTGCGAGTCTGAGATGCACAGACGCACGGCACCGTTCCAAGGCCAGAAAACTACGTGCGTGCACAAAACGAGAAACTACACATGCTTCATCATGTCGCCAAAGGTTAAATATATCAGTCATGTCAAGATTGCGCAAAAATGCAAAACCAAGTTTCTTTGCTGGGCGTGTTGACAACTTATTCTTAATAAACACATAGAATTTACTGGTTACTGTAAACAAAGCATAAGCACTAGATAAATATAAAGTAGGTATATAAGTATATAAATCAATTGTATATGTATACTTTATTTATATACTTAAAAAGATATAACTGAGGAGACAGCTGTTACACATTCAGAGTTTTTCTGGCTGAAATCAAACAGGCTGACACATTAGGCATCTGACTAAAATGCCAGCCTGTTTTTTTTCTTCTTTTTTTTTAAGTGGTTCAGTCCTTTATGTCTACTGAATCCTTTGACAGCTGACATGTAAATTGCGAAATATTACATGGTTCTGTCAAACAGCGCATGCACACGTCCCCTCTGCGCTCCACATCACCGCGAGTTTTTGTTTTTTCCTCAGTGAATACACAAGGTTTTGTGATTAAAAAAGACCAATGTTACAGTTTTTTCTTCAAAATATTTAAACACTAATTGAAGTAAAAATATTTAAAGCCTAATGTTTCAGGCTTTAAGTAACAAACTGTTCTATGTCTTCGCCTCAAGTTATGTATGTGTATCCATCAGCCAGACAACACTGTGAATGTTGGATAACAGTTTGTCTGCTTCCTTTAAAAAAATATAATCCATGTTAAAAAAATAACAGGTTTTTACATGTGTCACATGTACGGAAGAGGATTAGGGCCACTACTGAAAAAAAAAACATCGGACGTTTTGTTTTTTTTTTTTCAGTGGCCCTAATCCTCTTCCGTACACATGTCATAATTGCATGTCCAACAACCTCTTTTTATTTTTGATAATGACCTGTCATATTGAAAACTAAGGGAAAAGCTGGCTGGTTCTCTGTGTGGCGCCATGGGGTCCAATAATCATTAAAGTTGGCTTCAGTCTGAGAACAAATAATGCTCATTGGTCAACAGAGCGCTTTGCTTTTGTTCTCCATTCCAAACTAAATTCTGGGTTTATGTAAAGTGAGCTCTCTTGGTTTGAAAGCTTTTTGAAATAGAACATTTCTGTCTCTTTTCCTTTTTTTTCTTTCCGGAAGCACAATAATATGAAATATCTTGTAAAATTATTCATTCCTTCAAAATTGTTCATTTCATCAGATTTCCATTACAAACTTTATTGTATTTTATTTGTGTTTTGTGCCACAAATGCAAACTAGCAGAACATTTGGAAGTGAAAGGAAAACACCACATGGTTTGCACAGATTTCTTTTTATTTTTGAAATAAAAGTGTGAAAAGTGTTTGTGCCACACTTGCAAGTCGTTTTTTTTGTAGAAAGTTCTGCACCTCTAGAAACTCAATGTTTTTTTTTTTGCAAATCAGCTCAAATTTAGTCATTTTAGATGACGCATCTATAAACAACAATTTTCAAATTTTGCAATCGACTCAGTTTGCCTTCAGAATGTACTTTGACTGGGCCATTTCACACATGGATGTTTTTGTATGCTTGGTTTTTTCATTATGGTTAGAGTTGTCTTAATGGAAGTTATACCTTCAATAGAGAGTGAATCGCTCAATTAAGATTATTTGTATAGCATATTTCAGCAGCAACACAGTAAAAAGTGTTTTACATCATAAAATCACAGAAATAACAAGCCATAAAAAAACCACCATACAGCTATTTTTCATCAGCAGTTTGATAATTGCCGATTTTTAAACCTGCTGGACAACATCAGATGAGAGTTTACTATTTGAATCAGATCAGACACAAAGACAGACAGAACTTTCTTAAGGGAACCTATGATTATCAAGACAGCAAGAATTTCAGCTTAATTGATTTTTCATTTCTCTCAAGTTTTTTCTAGTTGAGTAGTAGAAATTGAGTTATTTGTTCTGCACTTGTTATGGTAGGGGACAGCTTTGACATTGGATTTGGTATGGATGTGCAGATTAATCTTGTGCAGATTAATCTTCTAATTCTTTTAATTTTTTTCTACGATAAAGTTGGCAAATTCACTGCAGGCCCTGTTAGAGTGAAGTTCAGGTCGTACAGTCACAGGAAGGTTTGTGAGTCTAGATAATGCACAAGCACTGTTAATGGATTTATTTATCACTTTTGCCATCTATTGCGATCAGAAGTGAAATGTTTTGTTCTGAGCAGAATCCATGTGTTGTCATTGAATGTTTAGGGTGACTCATAAGTTTAAAAAGTTCAGTTTTTGTTTCATCCAATCCAAATCACATTCTGTATTCCTTCCAATGCACCATTTTGTTATGCTTTGTGTTTCTTTGTCAAATAAAATTTCAGGAGATTAATTAAAATTTGACTTATGAAAGTTAACAAGGAATATTTTTGCTAAACTTTGTGTCATTTACATCACATGATCCGTACAAGTTTTTATTTCTAAGTGGTAATGGCTTCGCTCTGTTTCATCTGTTCACCCAAGGACGAATACTGATGTTTTTAATTTGTTTTAGTTCTTTTAAAATATGTTCATGCAGTTTTTTTGGCACTCAAAACCCAGATCTGGCAATCTTGCTGACCACATGCCTTACACCTTTAGAGGTGCTTGCATGATCTTTGACTGAACAAGGAGTGTGAGAGTTTAAACAGACAAGTGCAAAAATTAACTTTTTCCTGATGTGTTGAAAGTTTTTTTTTTTTTACAACTTTTCAAAATCATTCTTGTTAAATCTGTTCTTACAGCATCTTCTTATTTCATAAGGAATTCGCTTCATAACAACACACAACTGGGGAAAAAGCCTCTGTTTTTGTTGTTTAGCATTTGCCAAAGTTGATTTGTCTGTGTTTTTTTTTTTTTTTTTTCAGTGGTGACAATATTTTTCTCCGGTTTCTGCTGTCAACACATGAGAGAAATGTGATTATCTTTCCTGTCAGTGTTGACAACATTCTCCTTGGATTATGACAGCTTTGTGTATCATTCGAGAAAAAAAAACTGCACAAAGTCATCTTACAAAAATACACGTGTCAAACTTACAAAACTTAGATTCGAGATTCAAACATTGCAGCAATAACCCAGTGATAACATTATCTATTCTTATGCTGCGGTAATCTCAGCATACTGAATACATAAAAATAAAGATAACTTGTATGATTTACTGACTGATTTATTTTTGTCCAATTATTATCTGACCGCTTAGGGCCACTATTAAAGCATTAAATTTCCAATCCCAGGTGGTCAGGTAATATATAATAAAAAACAAGATGGCATCATGAAATGTAACAAACCTCTCATGATCCAGCAGTACAGTATGAAGTACACATAATAAATCCCTTCTACTGTTCAGCATGAGCACATCAAGAGCAAAACACATACTTCAAAGGTGTCACTGTTATGATTCAATGGCTGCCTGATCTTTGCTCATATCAATGTGCTAATGTACTGTTCCAGTAAAACTGTTTGTCCGCCGTGACAGTTTTAATAAATATGCAAAAAAAACAAACATTGTTTTTAAAAGTTAATAACTGCACCTTTAACCACTCTCCATCTATCTAGTGTCTGTCAGATTAATGAAAGGTTCTACCAATAGTTGTCCTGCATTGTTTTCTTCTTCTCATTGTCTCCTTGTTGGAAGCCTTATCTCTGTGCCCTGGATTTTCCTGTCTTGCCTCATCTGATTTCTACACAGCTTCTGATCTCAAGACATCAACTGTGTTTCTGAGCCCCGACACCCACGTTTTGCCCTCCCCTCCTCACGTAATAAGATCTCTGCCACCTTGTGTATGATCCTTGGCAGTCTCTTGTTTTACCTTCTCGATTCCGAATTGTTGACAGATTCCGCATATGTTTGTGAAGCCCAGGAGTCTTGTTTCCAGATTACCTATTGTTGTGTCATCACCCTAGCCTGCCGGTCCTCAGTGTCCCTCTGGAGACTCCTGAGTGACTCACAATGCTAAAATTGAAGAGGGTCTGTCTGGAGATGGAGATGGAGACTCCCATTTGGATTCCTAGAGCAGGAAAATAAAAGGTTCCAGGAGGAGCTTTGAGTTGGAATCAAAGCCCTCATACGAATCCATGGAAGGATTCCATGGATTCCATAAATTTTGTCAAATTTACTAACTAACTCTCAAACAGCTACTAGCCTGTCCCCTAGCAGAGTTTCCAGCCATGCTCCTCCAGAGGTCTTCTGACTCCCATGTGCTTTATATTTAAATAGAAGGAAACACATTTAACTTACACTTTTTTTGTTTACATGTCTGTAAAAGTAAAAAAATCAAAGAAAAAGATATACATATTTGGTAAATTTTCCAGCTATATCCACAAACGACACTGCACAAATCTGATAAAATGAGTGCACTTCTTAATATAGTCTGAAATTAATGAACATAAAAGGTTTATTTGAAAACAATAGTTTTCAGTAGGTAGTCATGAGCAATCAAAACATTTGGTTGTATACAGTGTTGGTTTCTTATCTTCACTTTTTGCCAACAAAAATGACAAGAGCTCACAGCCTTAAAATGTAACTTGTTTTGGTTTGCATCTTAGGAGCGTAAGACAGTTTCACAGCTTGAAATGTGTGTTTGGATATCTAGATCCCTCCAATTACTGTTAGAGAAAAAGAGCAATTTGTTATTTGAGTTTACAAGTTGTGAAAAAAATATAAAGATGCTGCTTTTCTGCTTGTATCTTAAACTATAATCTCACTCTTAATATAAAAAAGCATTCATGTTTAATCTTTATCTTGCATACAAATTAGCTCCAACTGTTTTGCTTTCAGTTTATCTGATTATTAAATGTATATATCGCAGTTGGATACACACCTTACTTTTTTTTCAAATCAAGGTAAAAGTAAAGAGTTGATTCTCTAAAGGCTCTCTCATCTCCTTACAGAGAAGCGCCATATGAATTTTACATGACATAAGTGAGTCTTAAGACAAGGCACCATTTTTCCCCCCTGTACTAATGTAACCACATACCACAGAGGGTGCATCTGTTTCCACTAAGGCAAAAATGGCACCAAATGTTCCACTTTTCTTTCAGAACATGACTTCTAAAAACTAACAAACATGCTTAACTTAATCTGTTATTGATTGAAGGACTAAACCAAACAGCGCTGCTAAAGAAATGTCAATCTGTCTACAACCGATTTCAGAAACAGATAAAATAAAAAAAACAAGCAATAGGTACACCAGAATACAAGTGTGCAAGTCAAAAGTACCTCTAAAGGACAAAACTCTAAAATGTAAAGAAAAAAAATAACATGGGGTAAGAAGAAAGTACTCTCAACTCATCCAAAGTGAAGATTTTTGCAGATCCTAACTGTTTTAACCGTGGAAAATATGTATGTTAAAGCCATTCCTTCTAGTTTCTATTTTCTAATGGACCCAAACTGTGAGTACAAAATGTAGTTATTATTTGATTGACATTTACATATATTACATGTTCTGATTAAAATTCACAAATTATGCCTTAAAAAATTGCATGACAGACCAATGTTAATTTGAAAAGTGTGAATGCGATAGACTTTGAAAAAGAGCTGATCTAAGTTAGCTTTCCGATGGGACGTCATCCTACTTCAAATACTAGAATCCTGCTACTAAAGATGAAGTTGTTCAAGGTGAATATTACAAGTTCAAATGTCCAGAGTACTATAAAAACTTAAGCAAAATGTCGAGAAATTACAGTTATTTTTCTTACATGAGGAATGTGAAAATCAAATTACACTTCCTAAATCTTCTCACTATTCTTAAAACATTAAAAATGCTTTGGAAAAAAATCATGAATATTTATATTGACTTTCCGTTTTTGGAGTGGGGGAGAGGGGGAAAAAGAGGCAACCACGCTAAAAATATGAGCCATCAAGTTTTGATCTTCTTATTTTAACCCATTGGTGGAGGTGGAAATCAATTTAGATTTTGACATAAACACTTCTATTCACATGTGCACGTGTTTCTTGCATTTTATGCTGTGTCTTTGGAGAAGGGAAAGAAAACGGTAGACCCGGGGGGACTCACAGAGCAAACGAACAAAACACCAAAAAGGAACCGATTTCAAAGCCAGAGCCATCTTGTTTGCATAAGGACACAGTGACAACCACAGAAAATGCTGCTGTCTAACATAAACAGACACAGTTTTTCTTTGGCTTGTAGATGATTAAGCACACAGTACATTTTCACAAAATTATTTTTCATGCCCTGAGCCATACTATACATATATATACACACACAGACACACGCATGCATGTGTTTGTACATATCTGAATAATAATAAAAATAGCCTACAATACTTAACTGCTTTAACACTGTAAGCAGCAACGCTCTTGCATCAACATTGTTCTTCATGCAATTATGTCCCCAATCAAAGCGTTATTCCATGTGCTTCACTTTGCCTCACCGAACACATTTGTGGAAAGTGAAAATCCTTTCAGATCATTCTTCACGCCACCGCGCACAGAATAACAGGATCAGGAAACAACCGAGCCCAACGTGTCAGTAATTCAATGTCTCCATTAAAGGATCATGATCTGTTCTATGATTCATGATGGCCACGAAGGAAAGTCGTGTAATTGGAGAGTATGAAAAGCGATGGCTCTCTCAACAGGATTTCAGCTCTGTTGTCAGAGTACTTATCATTCCAGTGTCACTTCTTCTTTCCCTTTCTAGCTGCACATCATCTGCACATCAAAGTCATATTCCAGCAGTGCTCTGCAGTAATGAATGTCCCACATTTCTGCTGCTTAAATTTGATGATGTCTCACTGAAGTATTTTTCTTCCTCATCTCCAAATTCAATCAGGTTTCTGAAGATATTAAATAACTATACTCTACTATAAGGTTACTATTATATTTTACATTAGACGCTGCCGTTAAAGACATGTTAACTGAGACAAAAATCTGAGGGAACTAAATTATGAAATAGATAATGAGAGTTTCCAACCCGAGATAAGACTAAAAACTAAATGTTGTTGATTTGTCAAAAAAAAAACTAAAAATCAACATTTCAGATAAGTTGGAAAGCTTTCCAACATGACTGCCAAAATACGCTGTTGTTTTTTTTATGTCTTCAAAAACGTGTCAATCTTTATATTCGAAGCAATCTCATCAAAAAAATATGCTGATTTTGGCTTTTGTTACATTTCCATCTGAGATCCTCCTTACTCTTGGCACTGCACATACTCAGAAAATACAGATATTAGTAAAACAATGATAAACAGTAACAAATATTTCCACCACCATCATGCCATCGTATATCTATGGCTGTGGAGGATGAAGATATGCAGCTTGCATCACTTTCACCTATGCATCCAACACCACAGCAATCTCCAGGTACTGGAGTCAATGGAAATGAAGTTTCAAAATTATGATTTGATTTATCAAGGGGGAAAAAACCTACCAATTCTGTGTGAGAAAGTAATTCTCCCCTAAACCTACTGCCTGTGCCACAACTCTTTGAATTTACTGGCAATGTGTGCTTTACATCTCTGTGGAGGCATTTCACCCCATTTTCTTTGCACTCTTCTCAATTGGATGTAAGTCCAGCCTTTGACTAGGTCACTACAGAAATTTCATTTTGTTTTTGAAACAATCAGAGGAGACTTGTAAATGTCAAACCATCAAACCACCAACATCATGTTGATGTCATAATATTATTTTCTCAATATTTTCCACTTTTGTTTTTCCAGAATAGATTCCAAAAACTCTCAAGGAATCAACATGGGAATCAGCTTTTAAGTTTCCACTACTCTCATAACGAGAGTGGCTTTGAACTCAAGAAATTGTGCTCGCTCTTCTCAATCGAATATTTTTCACTTCTGCAAAGGTTTAGATCTAATCTATCTCCCTGTTACAGCCTCATCCCTTTTTCCTCTCTTTAATCACCCTCATGGAAAGGATGCAATAATGAAATGATAAAAATCTAATTAATTTTGTACTCTCCTTGGTTTCTTGACTTGGCAAAATCCTCAAAACATAGTTACATATTTTTAGTTTTTCCTAGGATTTCAGACATTTTTTAGACAAAGTATAAACAGTGTTTTTATGCATATATATTAATCAAAGATCATTGTTTTATGCAATTCAAAACAGTCACCAATTCTTCTCGTCTCTAATGGTGCTCTTCCTGTTTTGTTTTTTCTCACTGTACTATGGCTGTGATTTCTCACCAACCTGATTTATTTTAGATGAAGAAATGTAATTTTGCTGTTTCAGCAAAAGGAGAAATCCATTCCATTAATTTGCACCATCATTTCACCTCTGTAAGCATATATTTGTGTTGTTCGCTACTGCAAATAATTTACCTTGTTAGAACTTTGAACTGTGTACAAAAATATTTACAAAAATGCTCAAATATTTCTTATGTTTAATTGATTTGATGTGATTAAAAAAAAGAATGACACCTTAATATCGTTTATTATTATTCTCATCTCTCGTTTAGACAGTAAATGAATAATGAGATTATGAGCCCTGATCAAACCAGCAGCAAACTCTTCTGGTAGTTGATATTTATTGGAATCACATAAGTTCATGTATTAGGCTGAGTGTCCTAACGAAATTCCATTAAATCGTCGTTCGTCCTAATGTGCATGAAATCATTGTTTCTCCAACAGCCTTCAGATCATACCAACATGCCACTGGTTGTTTGGAAGTGATGCCACAGCCACAAAAACAGCTAATTTTTTCCTGCAATCACACTATTAGAGATAAGGAATCTGCAAAACTCTCCTGGGACTGGAACTGGAGCTATATTTTTTGATTAGATGTCACTAAGGATTAGGTTTTTCACCAACACTACAGGTGTGTGAAACAAAGATTGAATATGTGAAAAAGCACTTCAAGTCTAGAGTTAATGATGGTGGAAGATCTGTAGTAGTGTTTTTTTTTTTCCAAAGACAAGAAGGGTTTGTTGTTGGTGTCTGACTGTGTGAACTCTTTGAAATACTGTGAGATTTAATAAAAAATCTGGCTGACTCTACCAGAAACCTGAAAGGAGGTGATTATTGGACCAAAAATTCAAAATAAATTGGACAAATCAACACAGAAATCACCAGAAATCAAATCCACTGTTTCCCAAGGATAGCTCAGTTCCCAGACCTAATTTATCTCAAAACCCAGAGAGAAAATAGCTTCAGACAGGATCCAGGAGTCTGGATGATCTAGTCTAGAGGTTATACAAAGAGGAATAGAGATCTTTCTCTGTATGCTACAACTTTCTGAAATGAAATAGGAGACCAAGTGCTGCTCTATGGCCAAGAGGGAGTTGGACAGACTATTGCCTGCAGGGGCACCAGGATTTGTGCCATGACTGGTTTTGTCAAAAGCATTTATTTCTGAACATTGTTTTATTGTTCTTTGAATACATTTGTTCAAATAAAAGCTGGAATTTTTACTTTTATTTTTTATTCAGTTTGAGCTTTTAATCATGCAAAATAAGTACGATTTACACTTTGTATCTTTAATAGCAGTGCAAATAAATAATTTTTTTAAAATGCAAATATATTTCAAAAATAAAATGTCAAAGTTTTTAGTACACTATGTTTATTTATTTATTTATTTTTTGCTTATCTTCCCCCTCTAATATAGAGGCTACATCCTCTGTTACATACAAGCGGTGTTCTTCTAAACAGATGCTCCAAATGTACTTTGAAACACAGTGACATAGACAAAGGGGAAAGAGAAAGTAAGTACCATGCTGGTCCTGGTTGCCACATGGTGGTAGCATCAGCTGTGTTGAAGATATGAAAGCAATGAGGTTCAAGAAATACAAGTGGGAGAAAAGAGTGTCTCTTTTCTTTTTTTCTTTCCGTGTCCTCTCAAGGCATTTGAAGCATGTCATACAGAGAAGCGGGTTGCGCACATGCCAGGGCAGATTTGCTCTGCAAAAAGGATCTGAAGACGGTATCCTAATTGCGTGATCGACTACTAAATCAAGACTGCATCAAGCCTCAAAGTAGGCGGGCTACATTGATGGAATAATAACCTGTCTTCATATGACCTTCAACCATTTGGATTACTGGTGTGTCTGCATGTGTGTGTGTGGGTGAATGTATGTGCGGAAATATGTGTGTTTGTCTCACGTGGTGTATGTGAGCTAGGCTGTGAAGGTGCACAGTTCTCTAGCGAGAATGGTAGAAGGTCTGCAACATGCAGTATCTGAGAGCAGCAAAGAACAGGTGGACCTGGCTCTGGAGGGGCGAAGTAGCCCCAGGCAGACAGACACAAGGCATCACCCGAGGGCAGCCATACGCCCCACACAGAGGTAGGCCATCAGTGAAGCGCATGAGAAGCAGCCCCCAGGCAAAAGACACCAGACATGAGACTGACGTCAACAAGCACCCGCCCTCCTCAACCCAGCCGCACCGTCTTCACTCACCGCACAGGCCAAGCCCCGAACCCAGCATCTCCGTCGACCTGAGTCTTCCAACCGCTGGGAACAAGGACCAAGTAGGGGCAGGGACTATCCCACCATGGCTGCCAGGGGCTCAGACGAACCCAAAAAGGGGAGGACACAGTACTATCCCACCTGGTGAGCTAGCTCCCAGGACGTCAAGAAAGAGAAGGAGGGAAGAGGAGAGGTTCAATACCTACTTCGCAGTGTGTGAGTGTTGCTATTGCGTCCCATCAAGGTGGGAGTTTTGGTGACCAGAATCTTTGTCGTGCTGTTTCAGTTTTGCATCATCAACAGCTGTCCTGTTGAGAGTGGACACCAGTAAGCAAAATTGTGTTACTGTGATAGGAAAAGACTGTCATTCACATCTTTACACATCTTTAGATAAATGGCAATGTGAAAGCCACATCCATGTCAGAACAGGATTGCTTATGTCGCAGAGCCTCATGCAAAAGTGCTGCACATTTCAGGAAGACAAGAGAAGACAAAAAGCTTAGCGAGAGATCAAGCTCTGCTCCGTAGAGTGCCGTATGGGTGTGAGCCAATGTTGCACCCATAAAAGATTAGGAGCTCCAGTAGTTATTGCAGAATCTCTCCGATGCATGAAAATATGCTTGATTGCTCCAAAAATGAAGCCGTTGTTAACTCTAACAGCCCAGAGCTGCAAGCAACAGCCAACTCCATTTTGAGTCCTCTATGTTACATACAAGGAGCATACTTGCAAATAGCTGGCAATCGCTGTTTGAGCATACAGGCCACAGTGAGAGAGAGAGAGAGAGAGAAAGTTTGCTCCAAGCATCCAAGCTGGTCATTCTTGGCATGGAGGAGAGGCATCAGCTGTGCTGTAGATATGGAAGCAATAAGGCACAAGTGAGGCGAGACGGGGTGAAAGACAAGTTGACTGTTTCTGCTGTGACAGAAATGAGGCTGGAGTGAGATTGGTGAAAAGTCTCCAAGGATTGTATTAGTTCCTGTGTGTCCTGTTCCCATCCAGAAGAGGATATGCATGTTTGTTTTGGTTCCCTGTTACTAAATAGATGGCTTGGGATTTTTGAAGAAAGACTCTGTGAAATTATTAATAGTAATGTTTCCTTCATCCCCGTAGAAAGACGGAATATTACAAATTCTTAAAACGGTGGCAGGCAAATTGGAAGTCAATTGGATCCCCTGTTTAGAGAATTTTCCACAGGCATTGATCTTATTCCTCACCACTTTCAGTCATTTTTCAGCTCAGAGAGTCTTTGTTTCTGTGCCCTAACACCAAAACCTAACCCTAACATTTTCTCTAATTCTTTCTGAAAATACAAATAAAACCTGCTTTAAAATTTCACATCTTAATTTTTTACACTTGCAGGTATGAACTTGTTTATCCGTCTTCCATACATCAACTTCAAATGCCATCGTACACTACCTGGGTTATGGACTGAATCGTGGGTCTTGTAATGGTTGTGAAATTCTCCAGTTATGTACCAAGGCATATTATAGACAAATATTCATTCAAGTTTTTTTTAGTACTCTTAACCAAATATTTTGCGTTTTACTTAAAACTATCTCAAACCCACAGTCAGCTGAACATTATTGTCTGCTGATCAGCAACAGGCCCTGGGTCAAGTGCTGGAATACACAATATTTGGTGCCATGGCACAAACATTCAAATGTCGCCAAATCCAAAAGTTCACTCCATTCATTAATCACTTGAAACAGATTGATAATTAGTAGATTAATGCAGTCAGCTGTCAATCCCAGGAAGATTTTACATTGTAACTAAGTTGATAGTTGAGTGAACACCAGAGGACTTTCTATTTCAAGTTCTCTACTCCAAATCTGGCTGGTAAAATCGGCTTTTCTCTTTTTTAGTCAGCAGCATGAAAAGGCTGAGTCTTTCCTGTGATCTACGGCAGCAGTACAGAATGAGTAATGGAGGCAAGTCAAATGGTTTTCACACTTTTAGAACACCTGGAGGAGTCCAATAAGTACTGTACATTTAAATAAAAAAAGATGATTTATTTGAGTCACTAAATTCAAAAGGTGACAGTTTCTTCTGTTTCTTTGTCAATCAGCATCACACAGATGCATATGTTTGATTTTTGTCTTTTAATATTCTTAATTTTGACTAATATGGCTCACAAAAAATAAAAATAAAAAATCCAGTTGTGCAGCAAAAAAGATGAGGCCCACTGCTCCAATACCTAAATGGAGCTAATCAAATACTGAATACATAGAGTACCTGAATAAGAACCACACAATATAAAAATAAGGTAATTATTTAAATTTTATGATGAGTTTCTTTCTGTTTTGGAGAAGAGAAACCAATCTAAGCATTTGGCGTTTTTCTCATCATAGAGTTGTACTGAGCGAGAACTAAAACATATCAAAACACATCAAAGCCACACGAGTTTGTTCTCTCACCAGTGAAAAGTCCAACACACAAGCAGAACAGAAATCATTAATAACGAGATGTATTTGTAACAAATTACTCACATGTTTTTTAAAAAAAAAAAAACGCATTAAGCATGGTATTTCATAGAAATGAGTGTAAAGGAAATATTAGCCTTTGGCTTTGTTTACACAAGCGCAGCATTATTACCAGTATTGACCTTTTCTAAATAAGACCATCTTCCAATTATGGTGTTTACGTAAGGGATTTTCCATTCATTTTTCTGTTTACATGTTGCAGAGCCTGGGCTGCTCATTTACATTAATCGTGTTACATATTACACCCTCTGTGCACCACAGTGACGTTTGCGCCCATCCAAATCCTTTGTTGCAAAGATATAGGTCAAAACTGAGAGCTTCACACTCTCTGCTGAAAAGTGTGTTGCTCTTATTCTTAACAATAGCTATCCTGTTGTGCCTCGACTCTGCTGAGGTGCTGTGGCTATCAGCAGATCAAATGACTGCTCTGTGGAAAATATTAGCAGGATTTCAAAGTGAGCAGGTCTCACATGACTTAAACCCTCGACTTATCTTAATTTAATTAGTTCACATCAGATTTGAACTTATTCAGGTTACTGAAACGATACTTTATTTCCTATAAATATATATATAAAAAAGAGAGCAATGGAGGCACCGCATGTGAATGCCAGCTTGCAGGTTTCATAAGCACAACAAGGTTTTTAGGAACAAGATGAGCATATTTACTCACTTCACAGGTCAGTGGTGAAATGTTTCTGCTGTTCAGTGGATGTTTGCCCACTAGCCTAATTCTTTCATTTGTTCGAAAAAGTAGTGCAGCGGTAAAGGGAAGCCTCTGAAAAGAGAAGCGAATTGACGTCCCATGGTGCCGTGTTTGGCTGATGGGAGATGCTCTAAATTCTTGCTATCCCACGGTGCTTTTATAAACTTCTCAAAAATATTTCAAAAGCTGTAAATGTATCTGGAGGGAGACAAGACTTGGAGCATAGAGGTCCAAAGGGTGTGATATCAAACACATAAAAGAAAAGTTTCGGAAAAATGTTTACGATTTTTAAAGAAGACTGAGTAATAAAGTTCATTATAATGCTGCAGCGCTTTACAGTAAATCTTACAAACTGGGTTTCTTATAGAGTTGACTACGTGATATCTAAAGCTCAATTTCATTATTGTGATGTCCAAGTAACATTTGACTCTATATGAAGTGCAACTTTTGACACAGTTCGACAGATTTTTGCATTTGAGTTTAAGGGGTCCAATCTTATTCAATTAAAAGTGTGTCATGTGATTACATCTCCAAGACATACAAGTAATTGTGTGTGACAAACAAGTAAAGGATACCTGGTTTCAATATTTACTTGTGCTTTGTCCCCTGTATCCTGGTACCCCAATGAAGTATAACACAACTGTTTTTGTGTTTTAACAGTCATGTATAATGCAAAACATCAAATCATCGTAAATCCTGCTTAGAGGTTTGTTTTTTATGTATTCAACGTTTGTACTTTAAGTAAATGCACTTAAATCTCCAATAAAACATTTTGTTTTGACTGTTGCCAGACACCATATGTGTGGAAAACAGCCTATTGAGAATCAGTTCAAACAGCTTACTGAGAATCACTTTTAGCCACTGTTGGACAGCTGTTCTTTTCATATAAAGAACTGATTTAGAAGTAAAGTGTCATCTGAAAAAAAAAAAATCAAATCATTTCAGTTGAAGACAGCAATTGTGCACTTATTCTGGCCAAATTTACACTGACAATGATCACTCGTAGGGTAGTTGAGAGAAAATATGAGACGAGCTGAAGCATTTTCTTCAGAGGCCGGATCGGAAAGCTCATGCGCCTTGCAGGCACTTGACCAAAGAACAGACTACAGTTAGCGAAATCCTGCTTTACTGGGCATCATGAGTGAATGTCGTCTCTCTAAAGTTGCCAAGGTTCATCTCAAATATTACTTAATTTGTCATTAATCTCTAAACTATTAACCATAAAAAGTAAAAATAAGACTCTCTTCTCAGCATTTGCTATCTGTTCACATTTACATGCAAGCAGACAGTGGAGATGGATTTATGTTTTATTAATTGTCTGTCCACCAGTGGTGACGAGCTGGCTGGTCATTTTATTATGCGCTTTTCATCTCCACAATAAACACACGTGTTGTTGACATTTTTTTAATGCTTTATTTTATTTTAAAGGTAAAATGAAGCAGTATAGATAGGAAGCAATCTGGTGTTTTTTAACAATCACAAACTTAACTATAGCATAAGCATTTAAGAATATTAATCTCCTCCAGATAGAAAATGACTTCAAAAGAAAATTTTAACGTCATAGTAGAGTGTTCCAAAAATGTCTATAAGGTTCATATACAACAAAAATTTCATCATGAAGTCAGGTTAGAAATATCCTCATCAATAACATCAGTTAAACATGATGAAACTTTAGCTATAATCTTAAATCCTCCCCAGTCTGCTGCGTGTCTTTTTAAAGTGTTCAGTGAGCGAGTTTTTTTTTTTCCTCTCAACTTCAGACTTTTAAACATCTCAACCTATTAAATTGTAAAGATCTGATAAAAAATGCTCACAGCGTGTTTTAGTCACTTAGACCTCATAAAAAATTTCCCAGAGTGCAATGAAGCGACCAAATGAGGCGAGTGGATGACTTCTTCCAGGCTTGGTCACAGCTTTCACATTCGACAGCCCATCAACAGGCACATTTACACAGGAGGGGAAACACTAATAGTGTGATTAGGCTGGAGGTGAATCTCAAGGCCTTAGAAAGCAGCGTACATTTTGGCATCAAAAGCGCATGACATGGAAGCGCGGCCGTCTCCACCATACTGTTAAAATGGCTTATTCATACGTACGTACATAAATGTACAAAGAGAGAACGGCAAAAAGGGTCAAGGCATTTTTTTAATGGAACTCTGGGAAAGAAAGATGTGCAAAAAGAAATAAAGTGCAATAACTGTTTATTTCAGAGGTACTCATTTCACTTGGAAAAATGTAAAGCAAATATCCAGCTTCAAAACCTAACTATATTTATTTGATTGAGGGGAACAACTCCACGCTAGGCTTGTGTTACTTTGGGCATGTTTATGTTCAACACGGCAGCAACTTTTTCATAAAGATTGAACGTGTTGAAACATTTGTCATAGATTGGATACATTCTTTGTGGCTTTTGGATTCAACCAAAAATATTCAGACATTTTCGTTTGCTTTTCTTGATTTAAAGGCGAACGGGACGGGGAGGAATTACTCCTGTTGCCTTCACTGCACATATAAGCGAAGCAGGATGGTCCCTGTGATCAGTAGATGATTTTCTATTAGTTGCTAACAGATAGGAGATCAAGATGAATGTGGAAATTAATTTGAAAGCTGCCATCAAAAACCTGTTATATTGTTTGCTTTCACTTTGTGAACAAGTCTCACTGACTAAAATCCTTAAACCATAATCAGGTTTGGCTTCAATTTTTAACCAGAAAAAAAGACACTACTTTTTGAAAAAGATTATTAAAAGGGCTGGAAGAAACTTCAGTATGACTTAATAAGGAATAAAGATTCAAATAGTTACGTTTTATGATTAGTAATATGCATCTCTGTATAGCTTCCCACTCATTTCTTCCCTGACCATATTTTGGGCAAACAGCTCGAACTTGTCACTTATAGGCAAATAGACAAGTAATGTGCTGTCAGCAAATGAAAAGAATATTAAGCACTGGATCAAATAAAATTATATTTTTAGCTCCATTCATCATCCTCAGCAATGGAGTTGATGAAGTGGCAAATGTGGTTTATCAGTTCATCAGTGTCCATTTCTTCCAATCATCCTCCAAACCTTTAAAAGATGAAGGTGTACTTATGATTACCTTATACTATTTCAGATGTAAAACTCGACACTTCGTGATACCCACGTCGATATCTGTGTCTGCATAACACGAAAATCTGAACATGGTTATTGTCTGTAGAAATGTTGCTTTATGCTTTTTCCCTGCTTCTAGAATAACACTGTAAGTTTAACAGACTGTTATTAGCATGTTATTTAGCTTGGTTGTGGGATCAATTAGCCGGTCGATACTCTTCTGCTTAGCCTGCTTAGGATGTACTTTTACAATATCATTATGTTATCAACCATGAAGTTTCCACACTGTATTTTTATTTCTTAGAAACAAGGGAAACATAATCAAATAGTAGCCAAATACAGGCAAGGAAGGAGTGTATCTTAAATAACTCTTTAAAGTTCTTAAAGATTCACTCTTAAAGACTGTATCTTAAAGATTAGAGTGTATCTTAAAGATACATTCTTTAAGAGACCCTTTTTAAGGGTCTCTTAAAAAGGGTCTCTTTTTAAGAGGGTATCTCTCTTAAAGAGATACCCTCTTTAAGGGTATCTTAAAGACGTGTGCTTTGACTCCACAGACCTCTTAGTCCACAGACCTCTGTATAGGGAAGTACGCCTGAGTATGTGGGGGGCCTTAAATCATGATAACTGCATCAGGAGAAAAGATGTGATTTTGAAAACATTTTTTAAATTGAGACCACCAATCAGCCCATACCCAATGCACATGCATCTATTTAGTGTGTATGGAGAGTAAGGGCTCCTATAACAATTAGGACCAGGAAACATGGTATACATACATAAGTTGGCTAAATCTTGGTAGCATCCAGGGAACAAGCAAATAGTTGCTTTACATGCGAACCACTGTAACACAAAATCATGTAATCAAGCAACCTAAATGACCAGAACAGCTTCATATTTAAATATTTTACAAGCCATTTCCCAGTGGGCAGTGGAGCAAGAGAATTATATGATTGGATGACTTTTTACAGGCCAAGCAATGACTTTCACATTTGACAGCCCATCAACAAGCACATTTACTCCTGGGGTAAAACTAATGGTGTGATTAGGCTGCAGGTGAAGGCCTCTAGGCCTCTAGACAGCATTTCTGCAAAACAACTTCAGAGAAGAGAGAAAGAAAACACAACCTGCAGAGAGGTTCTATCAAAGGGATTAAAAAAAACTCCATACCATTCAAGCTGTCAAATAGTAACAACATTTAGAGTGCAACTTGTCTGTCTTGAAAATGTAAAGATTCCCATGAGGCAACTCAATCACATCTTTACCTTTGACCCAGTCTGATATTTTTTCTCTATTTTTTTTCCAGGAATTCTGTTTAAAACATGTTCCAATGAAATAAGTTTCTTGTAGATTATATGTTTGCGAGTATGCTCTCACATGACAGTTTGAAAGCCAAACAGAAACCTTCAGACAAAATAAAGTGGCCCATGTCATTGAAAAGTAGTCTGTGTTTTTAAAATCCAACCTTGGCAAGTTGAAGTTGTAGCTTTTTCCATTATCTCAAGAGCACCACACCATTAGGCTTTTTTTTCAGGGCTACAGCAAAGTTGATTTAATTTGAGTTTCATATTACTTCCTTAATATCCCAAAGGAAAATTATTTCATTACTTTGTACATTATTTAAAAGTTGCCATATGTTGTTTTGAGGTTGTCCATTATGCCCTGAAACCCGCCTTCTTTATCAGTTTGTTCTTTGAGTTTGTTTCTTTGAGCTGGTAGCTCTGATGTTGTTGCCCAGACAGATGGCTGCCAAAAAACAGTCAAAAGGAAACAAAAGCTTTATTCGTCTCCATCACAAACTTAGAGAAAATACGGAACATAACAAGTAGCAAACACCGATGGAGTTATTCAACCTCAACAAACACCCTGACCTTTCTTGCCACAGTATTTCATTCAGCTTTAATCTGGGTTTCGCCCACTGTCTGCCCACTGTCTATGTGGTCTTCCAACACCACTTAATTATAATTTCAATATAACGCAATGAATATATCGAAGGAATTTCTAAAATAATATATCTGAGAAGACTACAAATAATCACTGCACATTTTTCAACTTCTGTTTACATTCATTTTTTTCCTTTGCTATGTTTTACATTATAGATATGTGAATTAGAAAAGAAGGACTGTAAAGAACTTTAAAGAGTTCTTTAAGATACACTCCATCCTTGCCTGTATCTGGCTACTATTTGACTATGTTTCCCTTGTTTCTAAGAAATAAAAATACAGTGTGGAAACTTCATGGTTGATAACGTACTGGTATTGTGAAAGTACATCCTAAGCAGGCTAAGCAGAAAAGTGGAAAGGTGAAAAACAAGTTAAAAGTAAATCACTGCACTAAGTTTCAGGATCACTGCGAGTCCACATACAGCCGCTAGGGGGCGTCTGTCACATTGGTGGTGTAGACTAGAAAGTTGGGCTCAGAAGAAGAATAAGTCTTCTTGTTAGATGCTAATGGAAGCTCAACGTGCGTGTCTCATTTTTTCTATATTACAGGTAAGTAAGAATGTGTTTTACTGCATCTATATTTCTATCCCTTAAGAGTTGAAGAGGTTTTTGAACCAAGAGTCAACTAGTGAGTCACGTTATGCAGTTTGTGATTAGTATTGTGTAGAAAACGGGATATATTTCTGGAGACTAGATTATGCTAATGCTTGTGGACTTTGTGTGTTGAGCTGGCTGAGAAACAGCTTGAGGAGTCCTGAATTCACTTTGAAATTATTGTATTTTTCACTTTTTGGAAATGGTTCTCACACAAACGACATTATATTTGTTTATTTATTTTTAAAATCTACATTTCTTTATGGGTTATTGCAAAAAAAAAAAAACAACAGAAACTCTTGTTATATTTACTGAGAAAGTAATGGCTGCCTATGTGTGAAGCTTAGTACTGTATATAGAGACACAGCATTAAAGGAGCATTGCACCTTTTTCAGTTTTGTAGTTACTTTTTTGTGTGATAGGTAAAATATTGTTCTGTTAAAACAATAAAAATAGTTAAAATCAAATTAATATATTTTATTTTGATAGGGACAAGGGTGTAAAGAAAATGGATGGATGTATGGATGTGTGGTGGGATGGCGTTTCACCCTCCCCCACTCTGTGCATCGGGCACCGTTGATTGGTGGGCGGAGCGAACAGCTTTATAGGTGGGCGGGTCGCTGTAGGGTTTGCGCGTCTGTTTCTCCCACTGTTGCTGCGGTCGCGGCTACATGTCGGCCTGTGGGTTTGGTTGACTCGTCAGCGATCGTAAGTGGCAGTTTTTCCATCCGTGGCCGAGATCATGGT
>CAEGAF010081242.1:0-14946 GCA_903067075.1 Micropoecilia bifurca | reverse complement strand
CTGGACCCCCAACCCACGCACACACCCACACACACACACACGCACACCCACACACACACACACACACACACACACACCTACACACCCACACACCCACACACCCACACACACACACACGCACACACACACACACACACCAACACACACACACACACACACACACTCTCTGGGTCCTGAGTGTTTTTTTTCTGCCTCCGGTATGAATCGGTTCCGTCGCTTTGGACCCGGTCCTGGGCGGAACCGGCCTGTTGCTCTGCCACTGTTGCCATGATCAGCATCCTGCTCGACTTTCCATCGCCGTTGTCATGGTGATGACCGTTTATTCTGGGGCCTCGCTGGTCTCCTGTGTTTCCGGGACGCAGATAGATGAACGTTTCAGCCCAGTGACGTCATCGTGCAGCGGACACATCCGGTCCAGAACCGAACCGACAGAAACACTTTGACCAGGTTCTGCTCGGGACTCCAGAACCGGAGAAAAACAGAAAAAAATCATGATAAAAACAATAATTCTGAACATGATGTGAGTTTTACCGGGTTTTTAAGTGGCAGAGAAGAAATATTCATATTCATGGTTTCAATATTTTCAAGAAATAAAGAGTCTGAATTGTGTATTCATCCCCCTTTACTCTGACACCCGCAGTAAAATCCAACAGGAGTTGCTCGTTCTGTGTTATTTCATCTGTGTTGATCAATTTTCACCAGTTTCTGTTTATTATTTATGTTTTACTGATGTTCAGATTTTCTAAATGATTCCAATGTTTTTAATATTTAATATTTTCTGTTTACTTTTGATGTCAAATGTTTGTCTGCATATTTTTCTGTTTATTTTATGTTTGAATATCTGAATTTTGACGTTTTTTCCTGTTTTTTATTTCCCGTCCACCATTTAACTCTTATTTATTATTTAAAGTGATGTAACTGATTCTTGGTTTGTTGGTGAAGTTATGTTGTCTTGTTTACATCAGGATTAATATTCTGTGATAAAATCTGAACAGTTTATTAGTTATTGCTGGTGCTTCGTTGTGGATTGTGGTTCATCATTTTCATCCAAACTCAGACAAAACGTGAGTCCAAACCTGAATCTCTGAAATCCTCTGGTGTTTCCTGTTTCCGGTCCAGCTGGGCGTCTGGCCCTTTAAATCCTCCAGGCTTCTGAAGTTTGTAGCCTTTGGTCCCAAGTTAAGTGAAAGTTTGGCCAATCGGGTTATGTTTGAAAATTTCATATGTAATTTTTGCTACACTTCCTGAAATGTTGAAGCAACAGAAAACAGACAGAAATGTTTTTATGAATTCATTAGTTTTTACGTCCATGTTAATCTCGTTCAGATCAAATATCTGTTTTCGGTTAATAAATGACCAACATATCATAAATCTATCAACACATGTTGTGCATCTCTAGTTTAAAATAATCACAAAACCTGCATTTACTGAGCTGCCATCGTTCAAAATGGCGTCGCAGCTGTAATAACAGCAGGACTTCAGTTTGTTGTTTCTGTCGTTCTTTGTCCCGCCTCCTCATTATTTCTGTCCAATGGGAGCCAAGAGCATCACATTTACTGAGTGTTGCTCCTAAAACTCATTTTCTCTGATCATTTTGATGAACTTGATTCCCGCAGCAGCTGATTGGTCGCTGCTTTATCTGAGCCTCTGCTGCACCAACCAACCTCACGGCCTGCCGCCCTGGGCAGGGAGCCATATTGCATCAGACACGGTGATTTTCTATAAATGTGTTAGAATCAGAAGTCAGACTTGCTGATATTTCCTCATAAATCTGGAATCTCCGCCTGTAAATGTTCCTCTGATCAGTTTCCAGGTTTATTTCTGCTCCGGGAGGCAAGACTGACATGAGAGATGAGGGATGAGAGATGAGGGATGATGTCCACCTGAGCAGCGGGTCTGGACGCCCCTCCTGTGTCTCCTCCTCCCCCTCCTCCCCCTCCTCCCCCTCCTCTCCCTCCTCTCCCTCCTCTCTCTCCTCTCTCTCCTCCTCCAGCTGGCGGGGCGATGCGCCGCTCGGAGCCGCGCTCAGTGTCTGTCGCCTCGGATTGAATTTCTGCTCGGAGCTGCTCGGGTTTCCTCTCCACCCCGGAGGTTTGGAGGTTTCCAGGTTTCCAGGTTTCCAGGTTTCCAGGCTCCGGTCCGCAGAGCCGCACTTTGCCTGGAAGTTTCCCCAGCAGCGCGGCGCGGCTCCACGGCGCGGCGCGGTGCGGCGGCGCGGCGGCGCGGCGCGGCGCGGACAGCCGGAGGACATGAAGCGGCTTTAGGAGGAGATGAAGCCCGGAGGACCGAACCTCATCAGGCCGAACCGGAACCAGGACCACGTTCAAGGTGAGCATCACCGAACAGGAAAAGCTCCAGAGATTTTCTTTCATCTTGGTTTAAACCAAACGTGGACATGATTTGCACTTTATTAGAAGCTTTTTGCCGCATTTCTTCTCTAAAATCAGTTAATTTGCTCCAGTCAGACTAAAGAGTCAGAAAGTGGCCGAAAAGCTGCTTTTTATTCAACCTTTTGCAGCTTTAGGACGTAAATAATAAATGTTTTTTGTGTGAAAGTGACCGTGGAGATGAACGCTGTGAGTTTGAGAAAAGCTGAATTGGCGCTTTTGCTCCAGCAGCTGCATGAAGCTCAAATCATCATTAATTGCTTCACTTTGTGCTGCGGCTCATTCTGGACCAGAACCAAGTCGAGTATCGATCCGGTTTACAGCGTCTAAGATTTACACAAGAAATGACAGAAAGTTCAGGTCCCTGCAGGTCATTAATATTTCAATCTGTTTGCCACTTCAACCAATTGGATGTTTTTTGTTTTAGAAAAAGTCAAGCAGATAAAGCAGCTTTTAGTCTGAATATTGTAAATAAACATCCAGATCAGATCTAAAATCATTTCTGGATCTTCTGGTGATGAAAGAGCCAACATGACTGAACTTCAGCTGTTTTCTTATTGAACTTTTTAAAATCTTTGGCTCTTTATTCCCCTGATTCTCTCTGACGGTGTCCCACTAGGCCCAGTTCTCTTTGCTCTCTGTTTTCCCTCCGTTCTGATGGAGCTTGATTCATCGTTCCTAAAGTAAATCTCCTGTCTTCTCTGAAACATGTCAGCCTGTGTGTCTGACATGGTGCCTATGGCTTCATCCTCTTTGCCAAAATGAAGCAGATTCTCTCTGTGCAGCATCCAAATCTAAATGTTTGTTTTTAATCAGCTGAAGTTCTGTGATGCTGTCAGAAAAGCTGCTGCATGTCTGTTAATTTGCACAGATGAATATGTTCCCCCAACTGTAGCTTTGTCTGTCCTCACAATCGTTTCTGCCCTCTGACCAGCCAGCTGTTGCAGCTCTGAGCTCACAGCTGTTTTACTTGTTGGGTTGCCTCTCTTTTAGTTTTCCTCATTTTTCTGCATCTCGGTTCTTCATGTCTATGATTTTCCATCTCCTCCTGTGTCTGAATCAAAGCTGGACCTGATGCAGGCTGGACTCCATGGCGCCTCAGTGTGGAGATGATCAGGAGCATCTGACAGTCAGATGGGAGGTTAAAGTCACAAAACGCCTCGGATGCATCAAACCAGATGGATTGTTGGTTTGCATGAAGCTGAGTGGTCACTCAGTGAGGAGTCCAGCTAAATTAGAGACAGAACATGTGATCATTTTTTTTAAACTAAAAAAAAATTTCAAAAACTGCATTTGAGGTTCGAAGGGTTTTTTTCAGTTTCTACTTTTAGTTGTTTTTTTAATAGCCTTTTTGGTCCTAATGTAGCTCCATACATTACACAGGTAGAGGATTTGCTGCTCCAATCATTAAAGTCTCAACATTTATCTGATTAACTCAGCTGGTAAACTAAATACATAGTTTGAAGATAAATATTAAATTGCTTCTTAATTAAATATTTACTTTAAAACTGACATTTATAATGGTGAAAATATATATACTTTGAAAAATTAACCCCAATTTTTTTCTCTTATGACTAAATAACCCAGATTATTACTGTTAATATTTGACTGTAACTTTACTACCTTCCATAACTTTATTTTTATTTAGCTTAAACCTTTTATCTGTAAGCTCAAACATTTGATCCTAAGTGTTTGGAAGCAGAACTGGTCGCCGACCCAAACCTGAGTTCTGGTTTGGAGTCCAGGAACCTTTTCAGTGAGACGTTTGTAGGAACATTTAGTTTCTGAACCTAAACGTGTTGGAGGAACTCAGACTCATCAAACTGCTCAGTTGTTGCTCTTAACTTCAGTCAGTTTGTGTCAGACTGTTAACATCACTGATGGATTGTTGAAAATCTATTTTTACATTAGGAAATTTGTCCGTTTTTTTACTGAAATCGTTTTCAGTGAACTTTCTGAATCCATGTTTAAACTCGTCTTTTCTAACATTGCTGTTAATTTTCTCCTTGTGTTGAAGCTCATTAATTTATTTGGGTTTTATGTTCGTAAGCTGACGGTTATGGCAGCTGATTTCTCTTTTTAATGATTCTGAGTTAATAATTAGACTCAATGCATCTATGCAGTCACATTTACAATATTAGAAACTCCTGGTGCTTCCAGAACGGATCATTATTTGTTGTCAGACTCTGTTAAAGGAATTAATCACAGTTAGTGTGATGTTTGAGGGGAGAAGATTAGTTTTTACTCAGGTTATCTTTGGTTTTAAAAAGGTAAAGAAACATAAAATCAGATAATCACAGGGTCTGGATACATTTCACAGTTTGTTTAGAAGGTTTCTGGTATAATCAGAAGGACTGATGCACACAAACAGACTGCTTATGATTTTTAAAATGTAAAAACTCAAAACATCCTTCTGTCTCCTAACTGTCCACAAATCTGAATGTCTGTGCAATCTGGAGGTGTTTGCACTTCCTCCCAGCTGCAGGTCCAACTCCACAGGAAGTTCCAGCTCAGACCAATTTCAATGCTCAGGCTCTGAACTTTATTTTACAAACTGGCCTTAAAACAACAGAAACAGGAGGAACAGACAGATTAATCTGCCTATTTCCCTGATTATTGACTTTATGATTCTATTGGGTTTTCAGTTTGGAGTTTTCTTAAGGCTGAAACGTCTTATGATCCCACAGCTCTAAGTATTTCTTATGTTTCTTTAGAGCCTGAAAGGTTAGATGTTTGCACTTTGTCACAGCTGAAAATATCTCTTCATGTTTAAACAAACAACCAGGAGGAAAAGGTGAAGCACTGGAACATTTTCAACAGAGATTCAAAGTTTTTGAGGTTGAGGACGGAGGAGGCTGAGAGTTTCAGAAAGTCAGAGATTCATCTCCAGAAATAATTCAGCTTTAGTTTGGCTGAGATCCGGCGGATGAAAGCAGCAGCAGCAGGACGTCATGAAACCGTATAATTTCATCCGTCATCCCTGACATCTCATCTCATCTCATCTCATCTCAGCGCCGCTGGACTGGCATTTACCTAAATGTCAGGTATAACCACACATGTGGGCGGATTTACACAGGATGTTTAATTAATACCTGACGGTTTAACACCTGCGTCGTTTGGACGTCTCTGACAGAGGATGTCAGGATCGTCTCCTGGTTTCTGCTGAGTTTGACGTGGAAACGTTTCTGGATGTGAATGAGGTCAGGAGTCAGCGGAGCCGTTCGCCCTGCGCCTCCTTTACACACCAGGCTATTTCAGGAAGCCAATCTTTCACTTTCCTTCCTGAAAACAGACTCAGATAAGAACAGAGGGGATCAGAATCTCTTCCTGTTAAAAGAAGAAAAATACAGTTTACTGAAAAACGTGTTTCATTGGGGCTGAAAATGGAAACAAATTGCAGGAGATGAAGCAGCTTTTCAATAAATAATGATGTAAGATTTAATATTCTCTGATCTGGTGCATCTTAGAGTCGTTTCCATGTGGGACTGAAATCTGTCTGAACATTTCTGTAACAGCAAAACTCAACAACTCAGAGAATTTTAAACATGGATAATTTGATGCCTTCAGGCTGGAAGCTGGAGTTTGTGATTGCGCCCCCTGCTGTCAGGACTAGGAACTGGGAAGTTGGATGTTTCTCACCAATCTGCAGAACGGGTCCATTTTTATCTGTAGAATAACTGATTACTAAAATAATCGTGGATAGTTGTTAAAGTGAACCCCAGCATGATGCTGCCACCGCCATGTTTCACAGTGGACTTCAAGGTTCTGGTTTTCCTCTGAACATCTGGTTAAATTAACCCAGTTTACTGATTATAGGTGATTATAGGTGATGGTAGTTTCATCATCAGAACATTTCTCTCCAGGTTTTTGTCGCTGTGTGTTTCTGTGATCTGGATTTTGATGTTTCTCCAGGAGTAACAGCTTCTTCCTCTCTCAGCAACATTTCAGCTAATTTTCTCTGACTTCCCAGCTTCAGCTGCTTCTTCACAAAGTCTCTGGTTTTTTTCCTTTGGTCATTTTGCACATTTTGGACCAGAACCAGAAACAGAACCTGTCTCCTCCTGTTGATGGCTGGACGTTCCTGTCATGTCTTCAGTGAAGTCGGTTGACCAGATGCTGGCGGCTCCGTTAAGCAGTGAAGCAGGTCCAGAAGGTTCTGAAGGTTCTGGAAGATGAGCCGGACTGGAGCAGCTGATTCTCCTCCTGACATGTTGGCTGATTTGGTTTCCCACCGAACTGAACCGAACCGAACCGAACCAGAGAGCAGAGACAACCTGGTCTGGTTTGAAACAGGTGTGACTCCAGTTCAGCTGCCAGAGGTTTAGCATTTAGCTAACAGAAATAATGTAGAGAAGTTTGGTCTGCATTGAAAAAACACAAAGAAGTATTTAGTTTAGTTTCTGGTTCACCTAAAATAAGACAAACTAACTTACCTGCAACGTTTCAGCAGAATTTAGCAGCTTAATCAATAATTTGATGGAAGATTATTTCACTTGGAACATTTTCCAATGTCATAATTGAAATAATATGACAGATAAACTAGCATTTTTTTCATCAATGTTAAGGAATTATTGACTTAAAACAGCCTCATAACTTGCTGAAAAGCTACTTGTTTATTTTTGTCTTATTTTAAGTGAACTATGATATTTGCATTAGAAACTATATAAAAATACTTGGTAAGATTTAGTTTTTGCAGTGTGATTTAACGTCAGATGCAGAGAAACATCTGTCTGTTTCTCTTCATGCTGTATGTAAACTTGTGGTTCCAGCCGTTCCTCCGTTGCTCTTGGTTGGTCCAGATTTGCCCCTGATCTCTGAGCCGTCGTCTGTTTCCTGCTCCGTGTTTTTCTGTGGCCCCTGAGGAGCCAACAGGAAGCGTGTTTACCAGGCGGCGGCGTTGGATTCTGCCTTCTGCAGCGATTAAAGTCCATCGGGTTCCAGCCCTGCGGCGCCCAGGCTGGACTCGCCTGGTTTCTCTCTCTGGTCTCCTCCTGCTGTGAGCGCCATCTGCTGGTAAAAGTGATCTTTAATCCTGGCCGGATTCCCCTGCAGACCCGCTGCGCTCCGCCTGCAGGGCCTGGTGACGGCCTGCGTCTCCTGAGGCTCCGGCAGCGTTTTAACTGCCATGGTCGCCTCTCAAAGCGCTGAGGAGGGAAGTGAAGCTCCAGGGCTGGTTTGGGTGGATCTGATGACGATGATGACGAGATATTTAACAAAAATGGAGCCAATCGTCTTCAAAAGCAGTAATAAAAACCAGGATATTTCTGAAGTTGAGTGATTTTTATTCCAGGAAAATCCTGAAGTCATTCCAGTCACAGCAGACGTTTCTAAACACCAGCAGAGTCAAGCTGACGTACGGAGGGAAAACAAGTCCAAGTGTCTCTGCTCTGCACAGGCTGAGGAAGAAACACCCACAATGTTTCCTCAGGTGGAGGGAAGTGGACCAGGATGACCAGGATGTCCAGGATGACCAGGATGACCAGGATGTCCAGGATGACCAGGATGTCCAGGAACGACTCGACACGACGCTGCTCCCAACTGGGAACCAGTGAGAATAGAAAAGCGTCTGATGAAGAAAGAAATTCTGGATCTAAACCCGAAACCTTAAGGCTTCACATGAGCAGCTTTTCACATGGACAAGACAAAAGTCTCCTGTGTAAAACAATTCAAGGTCCAACGAGACAAAGGAGAAGCTTTTTGACCACAGCTGGTGTTGGAACAGGAAGTTCTGCTGACCTGCTGATGGAGGCGCAGTTGAGAGAAAATAGTTTTCATTATTTATGTAGTTTAAATCATATTTGTAGGGACGTCTGTCTGCAAACGCAGCTGGAAATATTTCACTGCAGGGAAAATCAAACTGCAGCGAGACCAAAGTCAGAGCTGGAATCTGACAACAGGTCTGCAGAGAGAGAGGAGATGGATCAGAACCAACGGGTCAGAACCAACCCAGTCAGAACCAACCGGTCAGAACCAACCCAGTCGGAACCAACGGGTCGGAACCAACGGGTCAGGACCAACCCAGTCAGAACCAACCCAGTCAGAACCAACCGGTCAGAACCAACCGGTCAGGACCTACCCAGTCAGAACCAACCCAGTCAGAACCAACCGGTCAGGACCTACCCAGTCAGAACCAACCCAGTCAGAACCAACGGGTCAGGACCAACCCAGTCAGAACCAACGGGTCAGAACCAACCCAGTCAGAACCAACCGGTCAGAACCAACCCAGTCGGAACCAACGGGTCGGAACCAACGGGTCAGGACCAACCCAGTCAGAACCAACCCAGTCAGAACCAACGGGTCAGAACCAACGGGTCAGGACCTACCCAGTCGGAACCAACGGGTCAGGACCAACCCAGTCAGAACCAACCGGTCAGAACCAACGGGTCAGGACCTACCCAGTCGGAACCAACGGGTCAGAACCAACAGGTCAACCTGAGCCTCATTTTTCCACCTTCAGTCTGATTCTGGGCTCCACCTGATAGACCTGAATATTCCTCAGAACCTGATGAAGCTAAAAACATGAAAAATGTCCGTCTGCATGAGCAGCAAACAACCTGATGTCACTGCAAGGCATGCTGGGAAATGAGGCTTGAATATAACATCTCAGGTTTTTATCCAGATTCTGATTTCAAGAGACAGAAAATATTTTCAAACAGTTTTTATTATTGATCTTGTTGGTTTGGGTCTGACTATCAGAGTGTTTGTTTAATTATGACCATAAAGTCTTTGCATTAGTAAAATAGAGACATAATAATCCCAGAAAACATCTTCTAAATGAGCAGAAGACGTTTTAATCTTCAACTTTCATATTGATCTGATCAGCTCTGTCGTTGGTCAATAGTTTCAAAGTCTGGATGATAATTTGATTTCCTTATTTATAAAACTGACATCAAAGTATAACTTCAACAGATTGTCACATTACTGCTTTATATTCCAAATATTACGACTTTATCCTCATAGTTGGGAAACTAAACTCGTCGCCTCGTCCCAAAAGTCACAAAGTTGACCTGAAGTTCAAATAAATGACCTGGTTGTAATTCTCTTTTATTATAAGTACACAAAATGTCTTTTTTTTGTTGTTTGTCTTGTTCCTTATCTTGCTGAAACACCTCTGTCATTGTTTTAACCGTGTTACTTTAAGATCTGAAGCCCCTCCCTTTTATTTCTTCTTCTGTGGTATTGTCTTTAAATTGTTTCCCTCCCCTTTTGACATGTTGTCCTGTGGGAGAGGTGGGAGCTTTATTTTTCCATCTAAATACATTCAGATCTATAGATCTATTAAGCTAATGTTTGTTTTATACTTTGTTTGGTGTAGGACTTGGAGTGTTCAGCCTTTAACTCAATTGTTTTGTCTTTGTATTCCTGTCAGAAATAAACCGAGAATCACCTGTTAAAAGATAAATCGATAACCAGCACAACGCAGAAACCTATCCGGTCACACTTGGTGCCGTGACCCGGATCCTTTTCCGCGTTGTGCTGGTTAAGATGGCCGCCCTGAACTACAAAAACCCACAGAGGTCGTTGTGGGTTTCCGTAGTGGGGGGAAAAATGTACATTTTCCAGAAATTAGATCTTCTAAACCAAAAGTAAATCCAGTGATGAATCATTTTTCACTGGCTGATAAACGTCACATCGGTTAACCTCCAGAACATTTTCCCTCCCGGATCGGATCAGAGGAACCGACACTCAGCTGCTGAGCTGAACTGGAACAGCTGACAGATTTTTATTGCATCTTTGATCTTCAGCTACTTGCCTGTTGTTGCAGCCCTTCCTCCTCCTCCTCCTCCTCCTCCTCCTCCTCCTCCTCGGTTCTGTCCGCCAGCGCTCAGTGATCAGACGCCGAGCGAAGGCAGCATCACTGTGATCAGGTTCAGCTGAACTGAAGCTAAATCTGCTCTTACTGTACATGAAGTTCATTTATTATGTAGGATTCACAATTCTTCTCTCTTTGCTTCATTTTGGATGAAACAAACAGAGATTGTGCATTATTTTGTTTGGTATTTATGGAGATTATTGGTTTGGAAATGAAAATCTTCCCCTGGAATTGGAAACATTTCGATATTTTCTGTTAACATCATAAACAGAGGAACTTTTCCTCCTGCTTCTGTAGGTGAATCAGATTAAAGCTGATTCTGTTTGTCTAACATGTTGGAAACCCCAGACTGGATCTGCATGTTAAAAACCAAGAAGGGATTAAAACCGTAAAGTAACTGACGGCTTAACGAAGGCGGCCTGGAGGGAAACGCGTTGAAGCTGCTCAGATGAAACATGGAATGTGTTCACATGTTTGAACGTTGTGATGTCATTTCCTCTCCTCCTCTCCTCTCAGGGAGCGGCGGGAAGCCGGACCTCGTCCTTCTGAGCGGTTCTCCTCCGGATACCATGGCTGAAATGGTAGGTAGATCCGCCTGAAGTTCACCAGCCTCAGCTGAACGGCGAGGCCTCCGACACATGAACGCATCATCAGAGCATCATGATGGTGATGATGATGGTGGTGATGATGGTGATGATGGTGATGATGATGGTGGTGAGGATGATGGTGATGGTGATGATGATGGTGATGATGGTGACAATGGACTTGCTGGAGGTTTTTCTGCTGCCGCGTTTCTCTCCAGCTCAGATTTGTTGAATCTTAACAATTTTATCTTAACATCCATGTTACTTTTTTAAATCTATTTTTAGAATTTCAAAGTTTTTCAGACTCATTTTCATCCACAGTTAAAACATGGCTGGCCTGCATTTATACTGTTTCCAGCTTCCCAGATTTCCAGCTTCAAACTGAGTTTTTATCCTGGAAGGTCAAAGGTGAAAGGTCAGAGGTGAATAATCTGTAGGTGGCGCTACAAACACAACATGGTGGGATTCAGGTCGGCTTGTTGCTCTTTGGAACGTTTCTGCGTTTGGAGGAAACTTGTCTGAATGTTTTTGGTCTCGTTTTCTCAGATGTAAACTCTGATGCTGCAGCTGCAGCTTTTCCTCCAGCACTGAGTTTAGAAGGTGATCAAATCCTGCAGCTTCGGTCGTTTATTATGTATTTATTGTGATTGTTGTAGTTTTGGTCTAAATGTTTCAGATTCAGGGTTATAATGTTTAGGGATATTAGATTGAAAATGAAACGCACCTCACATAAAGTTCAGTTCTTCAGTCGATGGGAGACGTTTTATCAGCAAATATTAAGTTTTTAACTTTAGATGAAAGTGATAAAAATAACAGCAAACAGGAACTAAAACTTAATGTTTGAGTCTTAAACATCTGTTTGTCTGCAGCCTGAACTAATAAAGGTTTTTATCACCAATCAGATTTATTAAGTTTAGATTTAATGCCTAAATGAAGCAGCTGCAGTTATCACCTATCAGAACTATTATTATTTATTTGCATTTGGTTGTAATGTGGCAGCGCCCCCCGCTGGTGGGTCTGAACCGACTCTTGGCACAATCAGTTTATTCATGTGGGAAAGTTTTGATCAAAAACCAAATTATGTCCATAAAACGTTTTATCTGCTGCATATGATCCATAACTGTTCAATACAGAAAATCAATAACTTGTCAGAACAGAGAAATAAAATTTCTGATTAAAGTCGGATGAGGTTGTTTATAGTTCTTCATTTTCCCAATTATGATAAATTTAAACTGCATTTAAAAAACAAATCCACTGCAGATTTGTTTTAAGGTTGTTGATAAATTCATAAATATATTTCTTTGTTTATTCAAGAACATGTTATTATATATGAAATAAATCTATGCGATTTTGATTTTTTAATTGGAATAAAACAGAAACATCTTTTATTCCTCCTTCCTGTTTAAATACATCAGCCTCAGGGTGATTGGCAGGCGGCTGAATGTAGAGATGATGGTCATAATAAAACTTAAGATTTTATTTAAGGCGAGTCGCTGAACCTCCACAGCCTCTGGTTCCCCTGAAGAGCAAAAAAAATCTGATTTAAAACATCTGACGTCAGAGAAGAGACGTTCAGACTTTATTATAAATATTTATCTTCATTTTAATAATAAAAATGGCTGATCAGCTGATTTACTGTTACTCTGACATACAGTTTTCCATAACTAGCTCAGAACTGTTAGCATGTCCAGCGGTTGGTAATCCTGGATTATTTTGGATTATTCTGTGAAATGTGACTCCAGATTACTCAGGAAAAAATAGATTTATTTCTAAAATATTGAAAAGAAGCAGTTTGGGGACCAGCTAGCCGCTACGCTAGCCGACACGTTATGACCTGATTTTATTTATGTTTTTGGCTCAGTTACTAAAATGAACCTCAGAAATAAATGTTTGCATTATTTACATTTTTATTTTTTTTTAGAAGTTGCTGAGATAAAATTAAAGAAGTTCACTTGCACATTATCTGAATAATTTATAGTGTAATGATAAAAGCATCTCAGTGGTTTTATGCTGAGGGTTCAGGGTGTTTCTGAGGACGTTAGGAGCTTCAGGCTGAATAATGGCTTCACCCTCCACCGTGTCTGAAACGGCTCAAAGGAAACATCATCCTGTGGACACGGCAGCATAAAGCTGAGAGACGACGGACATTCAGAGCCGCTTGTAGACGGCCGAGTTCATGCAGAGCAGAAAATCAGACCGGAGACCAACGAGGAGACGATGATGATCTGTAGATATTAAACTGATTCCTAAGGAGCAAAATCATTACTAAATAATGTCACCAGGATGAAGTCGCAGTGGGACGAGAGTAAAATCATAATATAAGAAAAGAGTCGTAATCTTAAGAGAATAAAGTCAGAATTACCATAATGAGATTAAATTAATCATGACAATAAAATCATTCTAAAATAAAGTCCTATACAACAATAAATTCAAATTATTGTAATAAAGCTGTAATAATACAAGAATATGTTGTTGTTTTATGATGACTCTCACATAAAGATAATGAGATAAATGATAAATAGTTTATATTTTAACACAGATTATCAGCAGCTGGATTTTCAAAATGAAGCAATCAAAACTGAGCTGCTCAGGTTAAATCCTCACGACTCTGTAAAAGCTTTTCTCTCATTGAAACAACTTTTTCTAATAATATTGAACTTTAACCAGTATAATGATTTTATACTCATAATTAAGGAAACCAAACGTATCTCAGCCCAGGTGCTGCATAACATGTCCGTTTCTCCCTGATGTTGAGTTTAAATGTTTTATGTCTGAACATTTGGTCTTTCTGATGGAGAACTAATGCATTTTGAATGTAGTCGTGTTCCTGGCCGTAGTTTACCGGTTATTGAAAAGCAGAAAGTTTCTGCATGAGCCGCAGCGTCTCTCTGGTGGGTCAGTAGCAGGTCAGTGAATTCCCAGTGTGCTTGAACTAGGCCACTCAGCGGTGACACCTGGAGCGTAAAGCTGTGAAGTGAGCAGAAGGAATCAAAGCTGCTCTCAGATCAGATGTTCCTGTTTTTAACCAGCGGAGCAGCGAGTTGCTGGAGCTGCTGCTCAGCTGCATGCAGGCGGCTCCATGTGTCCATCATGGCGGCTCTCAGCAGGCGTGTGATTGGCTCTGCTGTGTCTGCTGGACGGTCTTCGTTCTGCTCTTTGAATTTGTGTCATTTGTCTCAAGCAGCTCCATTGATTGCTGTCTTGGCCATCGATTGGACATTTTTCCCGCTTGTCGCGTCTCGTCTTGGTTTCATGAGAACCTGCTGCTGCTGAGCTTTGGTTTATTTCAGAACAAAACAATCAGATGAAACCAAAATAAATGATTTTTCTCAAACAAAATGCCAATTGAAATAACAAGCCACCAAAGAATTACATTGGAAATTAAATAACTGCAAATCAACACAATAAATCTATTTAACTCTGTCCCTGACATCTTGATAAAATCATCCTTTCTACATTATTTTAAACAGTTTGAAGTTTTCTCTCTGCTTCAGCTCAGCAAATGGTTCTCCTGGTTGGTTGTTATACGTTTAAATTTAAATTATTTCTCACATTATAGCCTCACTCTCAAACCTTGACCTTGATTGTGTCCTTAAAATCGACCTGTAAACTGTCGTATTTGACTAAATCTGTGACATTAAGTTACTTTACTTACAGGAAAGTAAAAATGACAGAAATATTCAACATTTTTACATGTTGCTCTCTTTGGTAAAATAATTAACAGCTGTAATGATGTAATGTGTGTGTTACTCCAAACATCTGGACAGTAAGTTGATTATGAGATTAATGTTCAGTATAGAGTTTGGTCTGGACTATGATCTAAAACTGGTTTTACTTTGAGGATTTTCAGGTTGCAGATACTTGGTGTGTAATTTCCAGTGTAGCTCAGACTTTATATCTCTATACATTTTTATTTTCCTCTTTTATTCTGAAACATATTCTGCTAAAGGTTTTGTCAGCTTGTCAGTTTGATAGGAAGCTGTTAATTCACTTAGACGTCGCAGATGGTGGCTAATAAGAGACACCAGCTTGAAAAATCTGATTGGGAAACGGAACGAGTTCGCAGATAAAAGTGGGACATGGAGAAAATTGTGTGTGTGTGTGTGTGTGTGTGTGTGTGTGTGTGTGTGTGTGTGTGTGTGTGTGTGTGTGTGTGTGTGTG
>CAEGAF010081235.1:0-16031 GCA_903067075.1 Micropoecilia bifurca | reverse complement strand
ACACACACACACACACACACACACACACACACACACACACACACACACACACACTCCCCCCAGTCCTCCTAGTGAGGAGATCCCCCCTCCAGTCTGTAGCTCTATGTTGTGCAGAGACAAAACAAAGGCTTTTGTGTATTGTTTCCTTTCTGTTTACATTAGGAGGCTTATTGAGTCCAGCAGGTGGCAGTATGACCTACAGCTGGAGGTGGACGGGCTGCTTGCTGCTTTGCAGAGATTTTAGCTGGTGAGGACGGATTAGTTACAGATTTTCAGGATGTATTTTCGATCGGCCCGTCAGCTCTGGATGCTGGGAGTTTCTCCTGTCCAGATGTAGACAGATGTTATTTGTGCTGAGGTTTGTTTTTATTTCCACTCTGGTGTCCATCTACACCATGCAACACATTGAAGTTGTTCAAGAACACTGACTAGACCCGAGGAACCTTTTTACGTTACTGGTATTTTGATGCATTTTCAAATTCATTTTGCTCAAATGTTCACCTGTAAACTGAAACTGTAGGAGAGAACATGTGGAGAATAAACCAGAACTGCTTTTAGTCAACACAAATTCAGTGATTTATGGGAATTTATGAAGAAATAGGTTCTCTGGCCAACAGGTTCTTCTATAATTCAGAGTGAGAAGAGGCAGATTGGCAGATTATTTCATTGATTTATTATTTACATGTTTCCTAATGTGCCAATAGAAATAATGCTTTTTATCAGCATTAAGGAATAATTGACTTATATGTTACTGAAAAGCTACTTGTAAGTTAGTTTAGCCTTATTTCAAGTGCATTAAGATATCTGCACAAGAAATTATACAAAAAAACAAATACTTTTGTGAGACTTTGTGTTGTTACAGCGTTTGATTCGTATTGTTAGTGAACTTTGTTTTGTCTCAGCTGGTTAAACGTGAAGAGGTTTGGTTGTCTCACCGGTGAATCAGTTACCAGAAACTAAGTGACAAACAGGAAACTTTAAAAATCTAAACGACTTCCTAATCAAAAATGAAACGGCTCAATGTGTGAACGTTACAAATAATGTCACTGTTCTATGGTAGCATTTAGCTGCAGACACCTGGCTTTATTGTCTACCTGGACTTATTCATTACCTGGGACCAGGTTTTTTCCAGACATTACATTTATTCAATAATAAATTGTCGAATTTATTAGTTAAACAAATAAAACTGGCTGCCTGGAAGTAGCATATAAAAGGATGTGTGTGCACATCCACTGTCTGGATGCTGAAAGCCTCCAGGTCAAAGGTCAGAATGACTCTGCCTTTTTTTTTATCATGGTCTGCTCAGTAATCATTTTTGCACAATTGGAAATCCAACAGACCAGCAGATCACCAGGTGTCACATCTAAAACCTTATAAAACTTGATAAATTAAAAGAATGAATAATGCTTAGCGACATTATTCTGTAATGCATAAATTTATGAGCATTGTTATTGTTGTTATTGTCGATCGTTTACATCATTTCCTTCTTTCGTATTTCTTAACACGGCAAAAGCACCAATTCTTACCAAGTAAATTTGGTCGAGTTTCTACTGCAAATATCTTATCTTATTTCAAATAAGACAAAACCAACTTACAGTAATGTTTCAGCAGGACATAGGAGCTGCTTTTAAGTCTATAATTCCTTAGTATTGATTAAAAAGTACGAGTTTCACTGGAAGATCATTTTAATGCTTTGCTAATTTGGCCTCCATCTCCGTTCCTCAAAACGAACGTTTAGTTGGTAGTTTGTTTTTTTCATTTTATTTTGTAGTTTAGTTGAAAGTTAGCAGCCTAGCTAAACAGTTTGTTGACTGAGGTACCATAACTGCAGGCTGAGTTATTTTTGTGAATAAATTATTATGTCTGTAGTTCCATATCATCAAGCCAGCAGGCTGTCAATGAAACAAGAACTGAAGCTGTTGGGTTATTAATTCCTGATAATCAGGCGCCGTCCCGACTTGGTGATTTTGATCTCAGTTATTAACTTTGTTAATAATTGTCTTTGGCATTTATTAATTATTAATAGCTATTCATATCCAAACCAAACCTATTTGTTGCACAACACAGGACTTCCTCCAAATTGTTGAGCTTTGGCTCAAATCAGTAACATGATGGTTGAAACTTGAACACTTATGATATTGTAACACAAAATGTTCCTATTTTATTTATTTATTTAGATAATAGCAACAATATAAAATAGGAAAAGAATAAGCTTCTAAAGCATCTGGAATTGAACCACATTGAAATGTTGTGGACTGACTTCTCAGCCATTTAAATGTTCTTGAACAGTTCTGTACGGAGGAAATGTTACGTAAGAAAGACCCCAGACTTTTTAACCAGTTATTGTTTATAAAATTCAATAAAGCTGTTGTGTTGGAAGAGCCATTCTTTTATCTAAATTCCCATAATATATTTAATGATACATTTAAATTATCTTGAAAATCATGTCCAAAATGAGTGAATGTACTGCACCTCAAAAACACAAAATCTTACTAAGTGTTTTTGGTGTAGTTTCAAGTGCAAATATCTTAGCTCACTTGAAAAAAGTCAAAAGAAACTTACAAGTAACTTATCAGCAAGACATAGTCAATTATTCTTTAATATTCCACTGGCATATTATTTAACTTCTAACATGGGAAACGATGTTTAGTTATAGTGAATTGAAACTGGTACTTTGTCATCAATATTAAGGAATTACTGACTCCTATATTTTGCTGGCAGCAGGTAACTTGTAAGTTAGTTTTGACTTATTTCAACTGTACTAAGATATCTGCACTAGACCAGGTAAGATTCTGTGTTTTGCAGTTAAGTGCTTATGATATTTGGCACAGTAATTAATAACACTTCACTGTGGGTAAAAGTAACCAGGTAACCTTCACAAAGATAAGATGGTTTCTAAACTCTGGGAACAGACTAATAACTGGGCATGAGGAAACATGACATAACCGTATCCCTCCTCAGCCTGATAAATGCCAACCTGCTTTATCTACTATTGGTGTGTTGAGCAATAATGAGTCTTTGTTCCAGAGATCGTCTTTAAGGACAGGCGGACAGTATGTGGTGCATCACATGTAAATGCCCCACGCGCCTATTAAAACGGATCATTCAGCAACACGACTCAGATACTGAGATGGCTATCGAGTCCATAATAATCACAAGGTGTGTGACAGTGAGGGCAGTTAATAAACAGGCGATAAGAGGAGCTGTTGCACGTCTGCTATGGAGACCTGGGGCTGCGCGTAGCGTGGGTTTGATAAGGAACGGCTCACAACACATAACCTAGTTTATCGCTCCGGAAGGCACCGTCAGACCCAGCCGGGCTGAAGTTTGGGCTGAAGTGAACTTGACTTCGGAGGATATGTGTAATTAGGTTTGACCCGCTGTGTTTCCAGTAAACAGCAAAGTGTAATTATAAGTTGCTGAGATAAGATCAACAACATGTGGGGCAAGGACAACAATGCACTCATCTGGTTGTCTCTTTAAATTGACTGGCAATGGTAGGAACAGTATAAAGTGTAACTATGGCAACTTTGAAACTGCAGATGCTGCAAGCATTGACATACACTGCAAAAACACAAAATCAATAAGACAAAACTCACAAGTAACTAAAATATAGGCATTGGTATTAAGTGGATAATTCTGCAATTATGTACTTTCCAAACACAAAGTGCCATTTTACAAATTACATTGTGTGTAATTTTGTAATATAATGTATTTGAATTATTGACTTAAAAGAAATTTGACTTCATAATTGGAGTAGAGATAAGAACTAAAGACCCAGCGGTAATAAAGGGATTAGCTGCGGTAACAGAAACAACAAAGACCTGTGACAAGTTAAAGGGGAAACCTGAACTTTCGAACTCTGTGTTGTATTTTGTGAAGGAGATTTGATCAATTAGATAGTCCTGATTGGTTTGAAACAGAGGGATGCTGCCATACACTGACATTTTTTCCCCCTATTAATCAACTTAAAGGGAAAGTAATACGTGTTTTCCAGCCAAATTTTATATCACAATCAAGGAGCTATGTTACCTTCAACTTTTATGAAAATGCTTTGTATATAAAACATGACTTAAAAGAAATTTGACTTTGTTATTTAACACATTGAAATTGGGCCTCTGTCTCTTTAAAAACTCCTGCTCTTTCTGAAACTCCACCTCCAGGAAGTCATCACAACATGGCTCCTCTATTAACCCTTTAACAACGTTTTTACCAGCGTTGCATTGAGAAGTAGCTCCCATATTGAGCTCAGCAGATGTTCCACCAGATGTTTGCTAATTGCTGCTAGCTAGTCTGGAGGAGCTGAATGGGAGAGTGAAGAGGGAGGAGTGCTGAGTGAGGCTGACGCTTGGCAGGAAACTGCGTCTCGAAGGCGGAGCTATGTCCACCCTTGTGTTTTGTACAGCTGAATGGTTGCCATGGAGATGAAAGGATTTCTCAAACATGCATGAAAGAACAACAGCAGCACTGACTCCAGGTATGTTTTTGGTGATGGAATAACATTATAACATGATGTAAAGCTCAAAAAGTTCATGTTACATAATACTGTCATTTGATTAAAAAATGTCCTACTTCCACTGGCAGATTATTTCACTTATAACACGGGAAAATGTCTTGTTATAGGTGAAATAATCTGCTTGTGGAACTAGGACTCTTTTATTAATATTAAGTACTATTATACTGAAAACTCAACACAAATATGTGGTAATATTTTGTGATTTGCAGTGTAGTTTGATATTAATAGCCACCTTATGCCTCATCGTAGTGGGCTTCCTCCCTAAATTTCCCAATAATCTCACAACAATAATTGCTCTTAATGTAGGTAGATAAAACTCTGTTGAAGGGCCCTACTGCTACCGGGAAGTCGTCTGTCCATCAGTCTGGGTTTATACTTCCATGACAAGAACCGACACACCAGGAGCCAAAGATGAGATTATAAAGTACAAGAAAAAAGAAAGGATTGTGGACACACCCGAAGGACACATCAACAAACACACCTATAAACAATGTGTTGTGCTCAGACACACACACACACAGAGGCCGACATGTAATTCAGAGGCAGATTCTGCTCACTGTTTTTAGCTCAACCCCAAGTTTATAAAATAAACTCTTCTCTAATGGCACGAAACGGCGGAATACGGCTAAAAACAAACATCCAGAAGATGTCCTCAAACAGAGTCTCACTTAGAGGCAGACAGATAGCACACACACACACACACACACACACACACACACACACACACACACACACACACACACACACACACACACACACACTCTCTCTAATGTGAAGCTGGGACCTTACACACGTAGAAAACTAGTGAAGGTTTGAGGAAGAACTGACCTCTGACCCCCGGCTGAACCGCCTCTCCTCTCCAGCGTCTCACTGCCGGACTCTGCTGCCGTCCGAATGCAAACCAGGCAGAGTCAGAGCGAGCTGCCAGGGCATTATTAGCGCCGTTGGCGGGGGAGGAGGGGGAGGCGTCGCCTCCAGGGAAATGTCCTGAGATACGGACGCTCTTCCCTGTTCCACATCAGCTTTTATAGCAGGGCTATCAGGCTATTGGTTAATGCGCACAGCACAGCAGATAAAAGAATGGCAGAGATATTAAGAGTCCTTCTGTCTAATGATCACGCATGCAGAGCGTGCATGTGTGTGTGTGTGTGTGTGTGTGTGTGTGTGTGTGTGTGTGTGTGTGTGTGTGTGTGTGTGTGTGTGTGTGTGTGTGCGCGTGCACAGGGGAATGGCAAGTGATTCGCTCTATTCTACACTGCAAAAACACATTACCACATTATTTCACTTATAACACAGAAACATCTTATCAGTGAAATAATCTGCTTTTTCATCAATATTAAAAAGCAGATTGAAACAATATATTGTTTCAGCCAGAAACAATATATTTCTGGCTGAAAACTTACTTGCCAGTTAATTCTGTCCTATTCAGTGGTTACTGGGATATTTGCACCTAGACACTCACGAAAAAAAACTTGGTAAGATTTAGTGTTTTTTCAATGCAGTAATGTCAGTGTTGTGTTTTGATAACTTCCAGCTCGACATTTTTTTCTGTTGGTCTTTAACAGATTCATTTTCCCTCTAACATGTTTGGATTAATCTAGAAATGTAAAAAGAAATAAAATGCTTTTACCTGACAAACATATTTTACATACTGATGTACATTCAAAAGAGATGTACTTCAGATTTTAAAGGCATAAAAACAAAATGAATTCAGTTCAAATTCAAAAATATGTTATTGATCCAAAAGAGAATTTAAGAGTTGTTGTAGATGCTGGTGGCTGTGGGCAGGAGGGCCTCCTGTAGCAGTCTGTAACACAGCACATTGCACAAAGCTCCAAACAGCAGAGAGGGTCACACTAAAGATACTGAGTTTTTTTGTTTTTTGTTTCTGTATTTTCGTACTTTTTTGCACTTAGATGCAGATATTGCATCTCACTTAGATTATGTGGAGAATCCTGAACCTCAGGTGTGAGATCAGACTATTTCCTGGCTCTGGATCTAGTTTACTAGCTCGTTTCGATGAGAGCTGGTTTGTTTCCCGGCGGATGCTTTGCATTGTTCACACATCCACCAACAGGCAGGACTCAGCTCTTTCACCGCCTGAACCAACGAATTTTACGTAGTGAAATTAGAAGGAAGCTGTTCCTCGGTTTATGGCCGGCTGTTGTGGAACTGCCGATGTGAAGCGAAACCTTAAAGGCTCTCGTGTAAACGTCCTGCTTGATAAGGCGGAGAGGAAGCCGGACGGCCTCGACCTCCAGGATGAGCAGGCGTCCTTGGTCACACACACAAAGAGTGCAAATTCTACGACCACACACTGTAAAAACACGAAAACTTCACGAGACATTTTGGTCTCGTTTCTAGAACAAATGTCTCAGTACTTGAAATAACATTAAGCTAACTCATATGTAACTTTTTAGCAAGATATAGTATTATGTTCAGTCAATAATTCCTTAATACTGATGAAAAAGTACCAGCTCCATTTCCATGGGGAAATGTTAGGTTACAAGTAAAATAATCTGAAAGTGGAACTAGAACCTTTTCATCAATATTAAACAATTATTGACTCTGAACCAGATTCTATTTCATGCTTAAAAGTTCCTTGTGATTTAGCTTTGTCTTATGTCAAATTTAGTGAGTATATTAACTAGAAATGAGACCAAAATTACTTTTTGAGACTTTGTGTTTGTGCAGCGCAGCAACTGGAGGAGTCGTCTGCTTTAAGCAGATCTGAAGGGTCAGATGAATTCGTCCAGCCAGTTTCCTGTTCTCCGCAGTTCAAAGTTTACAAACCACATAATCAACTTTCTAGTCAGACTTGCATCATGATCTGTGAGCAAAAATACGACGATTATCAAGGTCATCAGAATTTTGTTAAAATTACCAGTCATTCGCTACGAGGGAAGATGGCAGCAAAAACTGATTTATCAAGGTTTTCATCAGGATTTTGTTATTGATAGTCGTATTCAGGTAGAATATTACGTATCAACAAATTTGATAAGCGTCCAATGCTCTGGTGCTCCTTCCCTCAGGTGGCGTAACAGTCTGAGACAGTTTGGATTTTTTTCTTTTCCTATCGCTGTCATCACACATGATTTTAACTGTAAATTCCCATTTTGATGATGTTCCACTAACTGTCATTATTTTATCATGGTAATCATAAAAACCAAAAAACGATTTCACTCCTAAACCAAACATCATCTGCATACTGTTCTGCTGCAGGAGGTTCGGCCTTCCATCAGCTCTGAACGCCCCAGCCGGCAGAGAGACGGACTCTTCTGCAGCTGCACAGCATCACAATATCATATTATCAACAATATTACAATCACACAGGAGGATTTTAATATTCTGGACTCTTTTTCTTTTTCTTCATTCTCTGCAGCCCAGCTGGATGACCCCTCCCTGACCTTGATGCAGACCAAGCCGCGTTTACAGCAGCTCTGTTCTTCACCAGCGATAAAAAGGTTTGCTCCAATAATTTCATTTGGCAGCCATAAACTTGTGATTAATTACCGTGCACACCTTTCACTGTTTCATTCAACTTTCCCTTCAACTACAGGAAAACTAAGTTTATATATATTTATATTTTACAATAATTAAAAAAAAAAACACACTTTAAACTGGTCAAACCCTTCATCTCTAGTTTCGGTGTATAAGCAGGTTTTAATGACCGTTTTGTACGAAATGAGCAGCAAAGTTCAGCTGAGAGCCAAACAGCAGAGAGGATCACAATCTAAGTGCAAAGAAAATGATTATCAAAAAAAAAAGAAAAGAAAAAGAAACTGTATCAGTTTGGTTTCCTGGAGGGGAATGTATGGAGCTGCTGATTGGCTGCTGTGAAATCCTGCTGTTATCCTGAAGGTTTGGCTGTTTTACACGTGGTTTTATGGGAAACGCATAAAACTCTGAGCTGAGGAAATACTCAGTTATGTTTCGCTGCAACCCAGAGCAATAAGACTCATTTTTCATGTTTATGTTTTTGAAATTTAACGTTCGTCTTTGCTACGGGCCGAAACCAAGCGGCTTCTGCAGAGCGTGGCGTCTGTTCTCCGCTTGATAAAAGCTGCTGCTGATCTAATAAATTCATACAATTCTACTGCTGAGTAATTTCACATAATTTCCAAAACACACAAGTTGAAAATTATGATCAGAGTAGTCAAGATGCATTTCTAAACATATGGATGCCTCTATCAGAAAAGAATAAACAGGTTTTCAGTTTTTAACTGAATCCTCACCAACAACTACAGTGACATCTGTGTGCACTGTAAAAATAGATTTTAGAATATGTTACATATTGCTACGTATTTCCCTTTTAATCAAGCATAATCACTTGGGAGTTAAACAATTAATAAAGAACATTTCAGTTAGAATGAAGCTGCAGTTGGTGGCTCTCTGTCTGGATGGTTTTATGAAAAACTACATCAGTTCAGCTAAAGTTTCCAGTTTGGATGTAGATTTAGCTTGTTTAGCAGCAGAGCTAATGCTAAAGTCTAGCATGCTAATCTGAGTCCCGACCATGTTAGCAATGCTTATGCAGTAAAATGTAAGAATGCATTTTCAATGTGTTACTTATTTCACTAAGGTTGACAACTGGTTGCTCTGAACATGGAGCCTCATCATCCTGATCAGTCATAACTGAACTCACCTGGATGAGCAGCTGCATTTAAAAATGACAATTAGTTCAAAATGAACTTTTTCATGTTTCTTTTGGCTGTTCCGGTTCCATCACACCCAGAAATAACAGATGAAAATCCAGCTGAATAAAATATGTTGTGTAACTGTTTGGTCAGCGTGAGGCTGCTGTCAACACAGCGCTGCTTTTTGTTACAATCGTTTAAAAAAATAAAATGAAGTAAAAACTCGCCAATCTGTAAACAGCAGTTTAAGTTGCAGTTTCATTCTTGATTTAACAGTTTGACACACAACCCAGGAATTAAGCCTCGTATTGTAGTAGATTTTTAGAAAAACTATAACTGTCGATGGGTTTGACTCGTTTTGGGAGCATTACGCAGCACGCACACGCACACGCACACGCACATTGACTCCGAGTGAACAGGACGCATCTCTGACGTTCTGTATCAATACCTGCTCGATTAACAAAAAAAAGTGGTTTGTGTCGGTTCGGGAAATCTGGGCTCTAAGAGATCGAATATCAGAAACACTCACATCAGACTTCGAGTGCGCAGGACTAAACTGACTCCACACACACACACACACACACACACACACACACACACACACACACACACACACACACACACACACACACACACATGGACACCCACACACGAGGCCTTTGCGGTCTACTCGGAGCTAAAGAAAAGCCTAAGCTTCTCCTGTTCTGATGGACGCCTCGCTGCGCCATGCAGGCCAGGAAAGTTGGACCGACGCCTCCCGTCACACCGACCGAGACCAAGCTGGTTCTCCACGCGGTTCGAGCGGAATTCTGCTTTTAACGCCAAAGCAGACGATAAAATAATAATAATAATAATTTAAAAAAATAAATAAATAAACGTAAGAAAAAGTGACAACATTTAGAGGAATTCTACCTGGTGGGAGGAACGTGTTTTTAGAATAATTCAATGCGCGTCTCACGACCTGCGAATAATAATAATAATAATAATAATAATAATAATAATAATAATAATAATAATAATAATAATAATAATAATAATAATAACGTATCGTGATTCACAAGAAGCTTCGCGCGCGCACTTTACCTGATCAGGTGCGAAGAAGCTTCGCTTTAAAAACTAAACGCTACAAAACCAGGAAGAAATGCATCCGGTCCAAAACATCTGGGCTCTGCGCAAGCTTACAAAATAAAAAGATTGAAATACAGAAATAATAGAGATTATTTGTATGCTTTTAGTCGAGCAGCAGGATGCAGTGCTGCTCCTGACAGGACTGTCCGCTCGCTGCCGGGCTGCTTCTCATCTGTGGCCTCCAGCTTCTTCACATTCCTCCTGTTTTTTGGGGCTTTTTTTTTCCTGAACGCACCGCCGCTCAGTCACAAGGCCTTCATCTGCGTCTGTTACCTGCAAATTATTCGATTAATTCAGCCAAACGTCCAGTCCTGACCCAATGAAAAAGCGACAAAATGATCCCAAAACACGCGCACTGTAATGATTGACGGCTCTCGCGGTAATTGGTCATTAATTGTTTTTCTTGTAGGAGTTAAAATGTGACGAAGTGACGCATTTTAAAACGCATTGAATCTGTCACTAGAAAGATACATTATAGATACATATATCTATACATATATTTATATATGCACACATATATGTGCTGCGGCGGAGGCTCATGTTTAATGAAGACTTTTAAGGTTAACGTTTATCACTGGTTACACTTATAATATAATTATGGTTTCATGGCTTAAACGAAATCGCTTGAGGTTTTCCGAAAAGAAAATCATCCCACAAATAATTTCCAATTTTTACTCATGATTCAGATTGATCATAATCAGAATTATCCAACTGTCTCTACTGCACAATTATCAACCTTAATTAGCCCATTAGTAATGGAAAAGGCAAAGATCCACTTCTGTTCTCTTATTTACAGCTGTAGTTTGCTTCCATGTGTTCTGAATCGTTCAGTCTGTGTGTGTGTGTGTGTGTGTGTGTGTGTGTGTGTGTGTGTGTGTGTGTGTGTGTGTGTGTGTGTGTGTGTTCTGCACTCACTGTTCACGGCGTGTCTGTATCGCTGCTGCCCGCCGAAGAGGCTCTGTCCATTGATCAGCAGTAGTGAATCCAGGGCTGGACCTTGGTTCGGGTCCGGGTCCTTCTGTTGTCGGACCAGATCTGAACTCGGAGCAGAAGATCCGGAGGGAAAGAAAAAGTTCTCCAAGAGCGCGCTCGCTCGCTCGCTCGCTCGCGCGTGTGTGTGTGTCTGTATGCGTCTGTGTGAATCTGTGCGGTTTGTGCGCAGAGCGGCGCGGTCAGAGTGGATGATGGGCGCTCAGGAGCGGCTTGCTGAGACGGTCAGCGGACCGGACTGCGCGGCCCCCCGGCTCTGGGTGACTGTCTCTGCCCTCCGGTCAGCTCGCTGTGCGTCTCCAGGCTGAGCCCGACTGGATTCACGTCTTCATCCTCGAAAAGAGGGAGAGAAAGAGGCAGGAGGCGCAAAAAAGAGGAGAAGAAGAAGAAGAAGAAAAAAGCGCGGGTCAGTCCGAGATAAAAAAAAAAAACCTGAGCGAAAAGTAAAAAAAAAAATAGAAAGAAAGAAGAAAAAGAGGGAAAAAAAACAAAAACAGCAGCGTCTGAGTTCCAGTTGTGCAGCGGGCGCAGAGCGCTTTGGAATCACACTGTCACTTTCAATCGTCCACTGCGCTGACGGCTGCAGCGCCTGATAGAGGGAGGAGAGAAGGGAGGAGAGACGGTCAGGGGGAGGAGAGGAGCCGCCGCGGAGGGGCTCGGTGGGCCGGATCTCTACTGGAAGTGACCGGGGAGGAACTGTGCTGATCCGGATCAGGAGAAGGTCGTGACCCGGCGGCGGAGGGACACCCTGCGGGGCGCAGCTCGGTCCGAGGCATAAGCGAACTCTGCTGCTGTTTAAGGCCAGCAGGGGGCCCGCAAGAGCGCTTGGTCTTTGGCACAGCTTGATGTTCAGAGCCGTTCTGAGATTTAACTCACTTCTTAAAGATGGAGGAGACAAAGCGATTCCTCCGACTGCAGCCTGGAGATCAGACCGTCAGCGCAGAGCAGGAAGCAGGAAGTAGGAAGCAGGAAGTAGGGGCCAGTTGTCATGTTCGCAGTAATTAAACTGGGTGACTGATTGAGCTATCGACATAGCTAACGCAAGCAACATGATGTGTATTTTATTAATTTTTGTCTGTGTTTTTAGCATAACTACCAGACTAAGTGCTGTGAAGCCAGTTTTGTTCCTGTTGCTTCCAAAACTTTGATTCAGCATAGTTTTCATATTGTTTTATTTTATTTTTTACTTTGTAATCTTATCCAAATGTCGATACTGTATTTGTGTTGGTGTTTTTTTTTCTTATCGTTTTAAATATTTCAAAGTACTGAGAACCAGACCATTTTGAATCATGTTAATATTTATTGTGTGTCTTTGTAAAGTTTCCTGTATGGAAAGAAAATCAAACCACTTCACTGAACACACCTAATGGTAGAAATAAAGTTTGAGTGAGTGAGTGAGTGAGTGAGTGAGTGAGTGAGTGAGTAGTCGGTCGTTTCTGACATTTCTTCATTTCTTTTCTTTAAAAGAATGTAACACATTTTACAGTAATAATTTTAATTTTCTGCTGATACCCGACCCAAGTCCCGTTTTGCTGATTATTAGTAACTAATGGTTTTAAACACCCAGCTGTTTCTGACCGGGTGACTCCACGCTTTATTTTCTGCTGCTTCTAGATGAGAACATGTGAACTGGGGTTCAGCTTCCCATATCCAACTCTCTGTAGGATCTGCTCTGAGTTCTGATCACTGAACTAATTGTAACCAAACATGCAGAAACCTTGAGGTTAGAGAGGAAATAAACTCGTCGGAGTGGTTCCTGCTTCGCAGCATGAACTTATCAGGCTGATACCTGCAGCTTCTCTCCGTCTCATCCAACAGCCACAAACTGAAGTCCATGTTCTGATGTGTGTTAATAAGTAGCCTAATAATAAGTCCAGGATGAGCTCCCTCTCTCCCTCCCTCCACTGTGTCCACATCAGATGCTCTGCAGCGTTAATCATAAACCTGTGGGGTGATAGACAGATGTCACAGCGCCGTGTCTAATAGATAAGGAAGCCTGAGAAGGTCAAATGCCACCAAGGGCTGCTGGAGGGGAGTTTTCCCTCCCAGCAAAAAACAAAACAAAACAAAACACATTTTATCTTTTGTTGTGATTGTTGCATGTATAGTAGGCTGACTTTAGCAGGAATAAATGTTTCACATGTTGAAAACCAGCATTTTCTGGCAACACGGAGCGCGTTGTTGGAGTTTTTAAGGGTTCGTGTTAACGAATAGGCAGAGCCGGCTCCAGGCTTAGACTGCCACTAAGTAAATGCATTAACAAGCTTACATCTCACATCAACTCACTGAGTTATTTAATATTTAAATAGAATTTGGAATAACACGTTTTTAAGCCTATAGCAGCAAATGAAAAACATTTAAATTCTGAGGGAAAATGTTTGTCTTTAAGATGTATTTAGGATCAGTTACAGAATGGCTGGAGTGAGACATCAGGAGAGATTCCACTTGATGCATCAATTCATAAACTGTGTCCTGAGCTGGGAAGTAAAACATAATTAATCAGTTATTACATCTCTGAAGCAAATTGAGATTTGAAATCCAAACAAATATATGAAATCATTTTTGATTCCCAAAACATTGGAGCAAATTTTAAAGCCGTTTCGTTCTTAATTTACTTAATGACTGTTTCAGTATTTTAAGATTTATAATATGTAAGAATTAAAGATCCCTTGGTGCTGCCAACTGGTCTGAGGGAGACCAGTTGGCAGCACCAGCTTTAACTAGTTTGCCTATACCTTGGGCCGGCTGTGCATAAACAGCTTACCAGTTACATGAACAAGGAGATGAGTTTTTTCAGCCAATAGAAGCTGAATATTCACACCATCCCAACATGACTTAGAGTTGAGCTTTAAAAAAAAATTAAAAGGAAAAGAAAAAAAACTATCCGCAAAGGGCCGCGCAATGCACGGGGACGCGCGAGCGCGCAGGAGATGCGCAGGCCTGTCAGAGAAGTTGCGGCGCCGCTATTATTATGATTTAATGTGACAAATATGTGATGAATACAACGCTGACGGAGATCTGCGCCTCCTTCAGATGTTTCTAAAATGATATTTTTTTTAGAAACGTCATCACGGAGCTCGTCGCTCCGCCGCAGAGCGACAATAACACCTGGAACAGAATAATTTGACGCCACACGTAAAATATTCGTGGTTTTATTTTCATAAAACAACCCTGCTCTTAAAAAAATACTATTTTTATTGTTTACTAACTTGGAATAATTAAGTTTATGTTTCATTTTTTTGAGTATTTCTTTCCTCCGACAAATTAATCATTATTATTTTTAAATATCTCTTGTAATTATTTGATTAATTATTTATTAGCTGCTCCAGATCAGGCAGAAAGCGGACTCGGACTGTCTGCAGGCAGCGAGTCTCAAGTTTTAACATGAACAGAACTCATGAGTTAAAACGCTAAAAAATACACGCAAAAAATCATCACAGAGTTCTAGTTTGCTGAGTTTCATTTTGAAACTGTTATCTTTTTTTTTTTTTTTTTTTTTAGCAAAACAAAGAGCAGAAACCCTCCCAGCAGCTCTCGGCGGTAAATTATTGAAGCCTCCATCCTCTCTCCCTCCCTCCGTCTTATTTTCCCACTTCTTGTGAATCTACAGATCAACTCAAACAAGCGTGCAAATTCCCACAGCGCGGTGAGCCCGAGATGAAATATTGATCCCTGAAATAAACAGGCTGATTCTGGGACCGAAACAGTGAATCAAATAAAACCCCAGAGTTCTTCGAGTGCGCGGATTGAGACGCAGTGCGGCGCAGGTACAAGGCCTCCGCCGCGCTGAACTGCAGCCCCATCACTGCTGCAGCCGCGGCCGGGGAGGAAAAGCAGAGCAATAACAGGGTTATTATCTTAAGAGCAGATTCATAGAAAGAACAAGTATGATTTTGTGCAGAGCACGAAGCTCATCTAAAATTCAACAAGTCAGCGGGATCATATGGAGAAGGACGCGCCTGGCTCGGATCAGGCAAAATGAAGCGTGAAGAAGGAAGCGCTCCTCTGGCTGCAGCCCGCAGCGCAGCTGATGCGCAATAAATCATTTCTTCAACTATTAATGACGGAGCTTTTCATTTCAGGGGCCATTCTGTTCCTCGGCGCCTCTGGTTAGAGTCTCCCGGTCACCTGGTCACATGGAGCCGGTGGCATCACTCTGTGCGAACAGCGCGGCGGTGTGGCAAACAGGAAGAGGCTGCAGCTGCGCGAGGCAGGTCAAAGTGGCGCAAAGCAACGCGGAGCGGCGATTCTGGTCAGAGCGGGAGAAGGAGGAGAAGTTTGTTCCGGAGAGTGGATGTAAAAAAGGAAGGAAGGAAGGAGAAAGAGAGAGAGAAAAAAATGAATAAAGATTTTTTTTAATTTTATGAAATATAAAAAACAAGGAAAGTTTTATTATTATTATTATTATTATTATTATTATTATTATTATTACTAACATCATCAGAACGACAGGTCACTTATTGTTGGGGCGGTTTGAGTTCTTCTGAGGCCTTTTGTTGTTCAGCTCAAACTTTCATCACTTCCTCTGAAACCAAGAAAAGAAGTGAAAGTGGGAGATGAAGAAATAAAAATCTAAAGTCAGATCTGGAAAAAAATCCTCTGATTCTCAGATCTGCTGCGGGAAATCTGTCCATTTAAAACACGGATGGTCACAATCTGGCAAAGTGGGATAGGTCTAAACTCACACACACACATACACACACACACACACACACACACACACACACACAGAAAAAGACAGAAAAAAAGAGAAAGGATAT
>CAEGAF010081228.1:0-21268 GCA_903067075.1 Micropoecilia bifurca | reverse complement strand
TACTTTAACACCAGCTGACTTGGACACATATAGACACTTATGGGTGTTAATTCAACACTGGCATTTTTACTGTGTATAATGTATTCATGTTAATTAACATGCATTGTTCGCTTCATAAAATAAAAAAAATTCCATTCTCTCCTCCGTCTTTGTTCCGTCAACGCTTTCAGAACATCCGTTAAGCCAACGGTCTCCAGTTCTGATTCTTGCGCTGCCGTAAAAAATAAATAAATAAAAAATTCCCCTCGCTTTCCGTAATTGCAAGACTCTCTGCTGACCCTGTCGCTCACAATTACGAAACCAATGTATCTGCTAATTTCCAAAGCTCAATCCTATCAGCGTCAGTTTAAGTGAGAAGTTGTGACAAACTCAGGGATGGCGGCGGCAGCATCGGCGGCCCTCGTTTCACCTTCCTCCTGTGGAAAAACCGACACCTGGAGCTCCCTGTGAAGGACTAATCAAGTCCTTCATGCTCTGACTCAGCCACATGATAAGTGGCGAAGCTGCAGGATCCTCAAAGTGAAAGCTCTGCCCACATGAGAGGATCATCAACTAATTCTGTGGCCGTCCTGTCGGGGATGACAGAAGATGCAATTACAGAGCATCTGCAGCACAAAGCGGCCGCAGCCAAAATGGCTAATAGGAAGACATCATCCGTCCTCGGGCCTCTAGTCAATATTATAATGCCAAAACAGAGAATGGAACCAGGTGAACAGAGAAACTGCAGTGATTAATGCATTGATGTCGTTTATTATCTAATTTTCAATGTTCAACTTTAGTTTCGTTGTTCTTTGCTCTTAAAGAAAGTAGAACAATAAGGTTTTTAGCGCTTTGTGCTGCTGCCTCTCCTTCAATCATTCATATTGTACTTTATAAAAACACACATTCTTTTGTAGATTTTATGATTCTAAGACCCCATAATTACACTGCCTGTTCAAAAATTACATAATTCAGGTTTTTTTTTTTTTTAAAAATGCTGCTATCCTACAAGGCAGGAAATTCAGCAAACATGGACCTCAAATCTCAAACAAACTTCCACAAAACTGCAAAACAGCAGAACCACCCAGTTCGTTTAGATCAAGACTAAAAGCCCACCTGTTCACATAAATTCCCCGGGTGAGATGCTTTGTGTGTTAGAGCAAATTCCCTCGCTCAGCTCCTCAGACTAGCTGGCAGAAATTAGCAATGATCTACTTCTGAGTGAAACACTTGTGAAAACATTGTCAAAGAGGGATTAGTGGAGCGATGTGATGACTTTCTGAAGGCGGATTTTCAGAAAAAGCAAGAGTTTCTTAAAAAGACAAAGGCCCAATTTCAAAGCGCCAAATTTCCTAATTGATACGTTTACTTTGCTGTGCTATAAAATGATCCTATGTGGCTGGAAAACACATGATACTGCTCCTTTGACAGACCTAAATGTGTCACACTGCAGCTTTCTCCATCTGATATTTATAGTATTGTTTCAAGCGCTTTCTACTGAATTATTTCCTCCGTTCTCTTCTGTCAAGGACTCTATATAGATTTAGAAATCCACCTCAGCATGCTCTCATTTCCCCTTGGGATCGTTTTTCATCCCACAGGACATTCTCCCACTCCTCTGTTTTATGTTCCCGTTCCTGCTTTCCCTCTCACTTGAGTGCTTTTCGGATCGTTTTCCTCGTAGGAGGTTTTGGATAGTCGGGGTGCGGGCAGGGCGCTGAGAAGCGGAAGCACACACTGGAGATGAGCTTAGCAGCTCTCTAATTGCCATTGAACCAACAGTCGGTAATTAATTGGACTCTTCCTCCCTCTGGGGGCGAGGAGGGATGTGATGGCTGGTCGGATGTGTGTTGTTGTGGCTACCTTCGCCTCTGTCATCAATATTACTGCCACATCATCTCCCCTGATGAATGCTTCATTAGCTCCTATTACGCCGCCATTGCGCCTCGCTCGTCCGCATGCCAGGAGCGGTGGCCAGGGGAGGAAGTGGGTTTCCTGCTTCCAGCAATCACTTACTCAGGATTTTTTTTCTTTTTCACTTGTTCATTGCCTTCTAATACTCTGTGTTACTACTTTGTTTTTGGACTGAGTCGCAGAGTAATTTGTCTCGATCCGTTTTAGCAAAATCATTTACCAGAAGGTGAAAATCTTGTTTTTGTAGGAGGGTGATTGGGAATGCCAAGAAAACAAAGAGAAACCTGATGGCAGCTGTACAGTGTGAGAAAGTCATCATGGACATTTTGTCAATTGGGGGGAAGCGAATAAAGATTCTTGGCTCCATTCATTCTGGACTCAGTTGTTCTGACACATATTAATTAACAAAAAACCAACGTTTTCTATGGTGCTCTTCTTTTCTTTTCTGTTTTTCTTCCACAGAGTAAATCTGCCTTGGAAACATAGGAAATAATATCACCAGGTACAGCTTTGCAAAAGTATGCATACCTCATGAATCTTTTCCCATTTTTTTTACTCGTTGAGCTTCAGTGAACTTTATTCGGATTCAAATTCTTCTGATATTTGTGAACAAACCAGAAATAGAGAAGATTGGTGTACAAAATTTAATACTTTTGGGGTTTTGGAGTGTTTGTCATGTTTCCCTTATTTTTTCCCCCACTGCGTAATTCAAAGTCAATTCAAGACTTAAGAACATCATAAAACATAGTAGAACCCCAATTTTTAATATAACTAAAATATTTATTTGTCACCATTTGTGAAACCAGTAATAAACATTACATTTTGTTAAATGGCATTGAAATCATCAAAACACATCAAATATGTTGCTCAATCTAACAGTCATGACGGTCCAAAGACAAATCTAAACAGGCGGATTTTTTCAGCCTCGACATAAAGGAGCTCAAGAGTTTCAGCTGATTGGTCCAAAGACCTTCACAAACAAATCGGATCGAAATGTGAAAACATTCAACGGTCATGAATACTTTTGTGAGTGAATACATTGTGACTATTATCAGCGGAGGATCCTCCCACCACACACAAACACACACACACACAAACAGGCGCGCACACACTCACATACACACAGGCACAACAAAGAGACATTCAATCCCCTTCAAAGCCACTTATCTCTGTAATTGACTGGGTTGGGAGATTGTCCGGACGGCAGCAGATGGAGGAATTCGTGGCAGGCTCTGCCATTCATACTCGACTGCTCTCCCTGGCAGCTTAAGCCGCGTCGCCATGACATCTGTATGACATGTTAAATACGTGATGTCAGCCACGGCTCAGACGATCCGTCTTCCCGGTGGGGACGGACAGAGACGTGGACTACGTGTGCGCGTCATGCACGTACTCCTGTTGCCATGCTATTGAAAACGGGCTGTCAAAGTACCATCTTTCTAATGTTTCACCCTGAAAATAGATATGCTTGCAGCACGACAAGCCCCACCCCTGTTGCTCCTGTGGGACGTTATACGGAGGCAATAAATTAAGCCTGGCACACTTTCCTCCATCCTGGGATGCAGATTGGGGCGCCGCTAATTAGGTGGTATTGAAAAGTTGGAGTGCTGTTGGCATGAGAAGGCTGGAGCGCTGACCTCTATTAATATTGGCTTTGTAATTAAAGGGATTGTGACTCTGTAGTCCACTTCAGAGTTTTACAAAGTGGGGCCACCGGAGGACTCTAAGGGGGCCTCAGAAAGCTGGAGAGAATGATTTAGTTTTAAAAGCCTTTTTAAATACACATATATATGAGACCTAATCAGTTTTTTATCATTCTAAAATATAAATGATTTATTGAACTGTTATTTCAATAAATAACATTTCATGCCATGCTCGTCTTTCTGATTGGCTGCCAGTCAAATTTGTCATGCTGCTTTGCACCTCTAACTAATGTAGCAAGAGCGAAATGGACACATTTTTGACAAGGAAAAGTCCAAAGGAACCATCCTGCTGCAATAATAATTATGAAATATTGAGTAAAAGTGAAGAAAAGCAGTATAAACGCTGATGTTTTTTTTACATATTTAGTACCATTGTATGTAGGTTTGCAAACGGGGGTCTTAGCCTGAAGCTAAGGCTGTCTGAGGGGTCATAGTGTAGAAATGGTCCACTTCACTGCATTGCTGCACACATCCATGTCACAGTTAGCGCCGCTAGAAAAATGCATCACATCAACACAGAGATGATGGCGCTTTTTGTTTCTGTCAGAAGCCGATGCAAACGATGCAAGCTGCAAAAATGATCAGCCGTTGTAATTTAAAAAGAAGCATTGTTGCTCTTCATTTCAGACACAAGAGCAACGCCAAACAGCTACACAGGAAGAGAAACCTTTGAGGAAACAAAATGTTAAAATTAAAATGTCAGCAGCAAATGTCAAATCTAGTCTGGTCAGCGGAAAAAGGCCAGCACTCTGTGAGATGGTGGTGAGAATTAGAGCTCTCTGATGAGACGTATTGGCCATTTGGAGGATAAAATGTTTTTTACAGAAAGGCTAAAGCAGCTCAAACTGAACCCATGAAAACTGTCCATCAATAATCTTAACCAGGGATTTCAAATCAAAAATGGAGACAATCAGGAACTCAACCTCAAATGTAGAATAGTTAGAATTCAGTGAAGGTAAAGGTCAATTTACTCCCGGCATATTGCAAACGAGTTAAAAATGAATGTGAGTTATTTAAACAAAAATGATGATGCGCACTGCTGATCAGAAGTTTGCATATCCTCAGAGACGTCTGCTGTCTCTTTAAGAAGTTTCTCCATTGTCCAAATATGTTTCTTAAGGATATGACTTTAGATTTAACTCTGCATTTGACAAAGTGGACCACTTTGTTCAAAGCCATGAGAAGCACTATGAGACTAATAACTCATGTAATTCATGCCTTTTATACCTGGATTCCTGCAATGGACTTTATGTAGAGGTACTGCTGCCTGTTTTTAGAACGTACAAAACACACCAGCTCATCTTGTAACTTGCACAGAAATTTTGCAAGTTGAATGTTTCTTTCTTCTTTTTTTTCATGCCTCACGCGCCAACAATATTCTCTGATTAATACAGAAGAACAGTTATTTGTGAGCGACAGGTATACCGAGCAAACGTTTGGTTGAGGGCTTGGCATGAGTTTGTGGAGCTTGTTAGAATTACGATATGCAAATGTGATTGTAAGTGGGTTGCTTTGAATTAATGAGCAGAATCATTTGCGCTAATTAACAAGAGATTCTTATCAGAGCGTGGAAACCTGCCACTCTGCCAGAAACGGCTTCTACACAAGCGCACCGCAGGGAACAGACTCTTGGTTTCTTCGGCTATTAATTTCCGAAATATTGGTGGGGAATTTGCAACAACTTGTAATTATCTGCATTTGGTTGCCACTCCCCGATAAGCACAAGTCTAGTGTGTGTTTTATGGCAACATTTTAATTGCAGTTTCAAATCGGACCAGAAAATCTGCTGGCTAAGAGGATAATGTTCAGATCAATGCGCACTGTGTACATAACTGAAAGCACAAGTTTAGACAAACTAAACACACACAAGGCTAAGTTAGAAAAAGGATCAACGGGCAGAGATGGCATGAAACAGAGAGGCAGCTTAGTTGGAAAAACCTGCTGACAGAACAACTGTTGACATGCGTTCTACATTTCTGCCCTTTGTGGAAAAGTGGCAAGAAGAAAGTCTTTCTTGAGCAGAGGCATGGAAGCCGGTCAGAACCGAAGGGAAGATGGATGGAACCAAAGTTGAGTCCCAAGTTCTCCAGACTCTTGGCTGATTCAGACCTAAAGTTAGGGTGCATTCACACACTTTAATCAAACTGTGGTTCATTTCCCTTGACAGTCTGGTTCACTTAGGGAGGTGTGAATGTGCAATCGAAGGCTGATACGGACCAAAGCAAGCTAACGCCGGTCCACCCTAAACAACTGGGTCTTGTTTTGGTTGAAGTGAGCTCCGGTGCGGTTCGAATCCAGACGTGATTACCAAGCGGACCAGAGACCACTCCAGAAGCAGAAAGCGGAAAATAACCCAGGGCATTCTGGGTAAATACAACCAAACAAACACGTGTGTCTAGCGCCAGCGGGCAGTGGCGCAAAAAGTGGGTATGCAGGGTATGCAACGCATAGGGGCGCAGCACCAGAGGGGGCGCCAAAACCCCGTCTGGAGGGGGCGACGCGCCTAAGATGTTTTCCCATACACTTCACCTCGTTCACGTGTTACCTTTCACGTATCGTCGCCTCGGGGCAGGGGGGGGGACGCCGATTTATGTTTTTGCATCCACCTGGAAAATATGCAGCTGCGCCACTGCCAGCGGGTAAAAATACTCTTTTGGTCAAGACAAGAAAAATTCTACAAATCTGATGTCATTCCATTTACGTTTACATTTTGTGAAGAAGGAAGTTCTCACTCATGTCTTCTGGGGTTTTGTTGTTTTCTTCCGCAGTTCTTAATACAGCGCCACCGCAGGTGAGGGAAAGAGGGGGACAGGCTTTTTATAGGGTTTGATTTGTGCAGTGCAGTGAGAAAATGTAACCAATGGTGCAATTTTGGACCCCAAAACTCCATGTCTGTGTATTCCAACCTCAAATTTTTTTTTAGTATGGTCCTCAATCTACCAGGAGTATTTTTTTTTGGCAAGTTTGCAAAAAAAAAACAACAAAAAAAACATAAAAGAAAGGAAAAAAGCGAAAGGACACCACAGAAAACTGGATTAAAACAAGCATTTCGTGAAAATCTTGAAATTGGGGCAGTTCCAAAAAGTATCCCCCACTCACCTCTTTTAACGGTCACATAAACTCTGTAAAATCCATTAAATTTGGTGGCTGCGATTTGACAAAATCACATGTGAATACATTTGTTCACAAGATAAGTCGTTATGCAATATGTTGCTCTATCTTCCTCCTACCACTTCCTGTCGTCTTCACTTTGTCTTTCCTGCCAGTAGTAACGCCTGGATGTTGATCACATGACAAATTTTAATACAGTTGAAAAACCGCTTTTTCTTTTTATCAGAAAAACATGATTTTTTATTTATTTTTTCAAATTTAGCATTTCCATTAAGCAAATTTGTTTTTATATTTTCAATTTGTGCAATTATGGTCAATCGAAACCCGGCTAAAGACACTAACATAACTTCTAGAGGAGACTTTTTCACATCGACTGGGCGTGTGTGTGAGAACAGTGGAAAATTGTTCCCGTGTTTATAGAGAAGGGTGGAGGTGGAAGGAGATGTGCTGGGAAAAGGCCAGCGCAAGGAACTAATGAGGAAATAAGCAAAGTAATTCAATCATATCCAGAATGTACTCTGACATTCAAACTAAAAGCAGTTGAATCTTCTCTGCCGTTCTTTTTTCCCCCCTCCTACATTACACTATCCATGCTGTCAAAAATGATTTAGTGCTCCTCGGCCTGGCTTTGTTCTTTACCTGCCAACAATATCCAAAAAGGTTATTTCATTTCCTGATTCCGTTCCCAGTCAAGATCTTCATTCTTCCCGCCACACACAGACACACAGGCTGGACTCTTCCGCTAAAACACTGTTTAAACCATTTCCGATTTGAACTTATTGAAATGCTGCATTTTACAGACACTGCGGATTAGCAGCAAATAGAGGAAGCCATGTTTAAACAGTGGCTAATCCGTTAATTGAATGCAGATTTATTCAAGCCCCGCGTTCGGACTGGATTTAACGTCCTCTGCTGGGAACGGGGAGGGATATTTCCTGACAGTGTGGGTCAGACTTGACTGTTGCAGATTGAAAATTGATTCTCCTGTTTTTTGGGGGGTTTTTTTCAAGAGAAGCTACTGTCATTTATGTGCCGTATTAATTCCTACCCCGCTGTGCTGCGATGCCAGACATTAACCTCTCATGGCTCCGATCTCAGCGCGTTAACACACCTACCTGACTGAACTGTTAAAATGACCTTCTGTATGGCTTTGGTGCAAATGAATATCATATTCAGGCAATCAAATAGTCCGTCGGTCGATTATACAAGGTTTCCATCAGTGCTACAGTCCGAGATCACACCAGTCATTCCCAGCGGCCGGAGGCAGAGTGAGGTATAGGCATTACTCTGTCACACTGTGAAGCGCGGTTATTACTCTGCCGCAACTCACGTATATTTATGATGATGGCCGACACGCCGGAGGGAAAGCCAGCACTGTGCTGCATGTTTTATGTGTAGCAACGGCTAAAGGAGAATCATACGCTGGGTGAATATATGTGGAAACCCTCAGTTTATGTGTGTAGGTGTTAGTAGTATGCAGATGACACCACTCAGAAATTACGATTACGATAATCTATCTGACTGATGAGGCAGAGACACTGGAAACTAGCTACCATTCCATTAACCATGGAATTATGGGAATTTAAATGAATAATAATAAAAAATAAACGTTGCTTAATTTCGAATAAATTCATGTTTTTCTATAAAAACGTTTTCCCACTCGGATGAGGTGGGTGTCGACATAAGCGTATTTTGCGAAACCTGCGAAGGAATTTTATTTTATTTTTATTGCGTCACATGAGTCACGTGATCAACAGCCGGATGTTACTGCCGAAAACCACGAAGAAGACGAAGCTGATGGTGCAGCTACAGGGTTTCCCATGTAAACACACACCATGTAGAGAATTAAAGAATAGATTTCCACGTAACGTCATAGAGCATAGCGGTAAAATAGCTGTAAAAACTGCATACTTTTTTATGATTACTAAAGAGCACAGCAGTGTCACGATTGCCTTCGTCCTAAGAGGAGGTACCCCCACCCCCAAAGAAAAGAAATAAAATAAAATAAAAATGTCATGATTCAGCAACATTCAGAAAGCGATGGAGGGCCCCAGAGTCCAGAGTCTGGTTATAAACCAACGTGAATCCAAGCGAGGTGGGAATTATTGTTATTTATGTGGGATGCAAACATTTTGCTAAACTTGCATGAGGACTTTCCAATCTCTAGCACAGGGGAAGACATAAAACCCTGTCTGATGGAGCTGTTCACTGCCAGCCCCAGTGGTTCTGCCCCAGAGTTTCCTCCTGGCAGTCTGACTCCCAGCTAACGGTCGGGCCAAAATCTCCAGGTTTGCACAGGGACAGGAAGTGCTCCTTCTAATAGCAGAGAGCACGACCGATACCGATCGTCGCTTTCCGACTGTACGCGCAGAACCGACCCGACCCGACGCCAACATAAATGCAGAGCCAGTCTCTCTTTGATATAAACGCATCAACCAAATTTGATGATTCTGCAGTTTGCACGAAGCTCTGAACCCTCCAGACAGTGAGACTATTATACAGTATATCAACAGCTGTAAAATCGATCCACTCTGTCTCTGCTGGAAGATATTGAATTTACAAGCCTCACTTACAAAATAACCACTGTGAGAAAGACACAAGGTAAAACCAGAGAGAGAGAAAAAAACATCAATTTACTGTCTTCAGAAGACGAGGAGAATTACAAAGAATCTGAGCATCAGCATGTGTTGGCTGATTTCCCTGCTCAGGACCGGATAATTTTCCCATCTAAATATGTCAGAAGTCCATTAGGACATTCCCAGCTCCTCTGAAGTGTCAGTATATTAATCAAGTATTTTAATTTGCCCGTGTCCCCACATTGCTCTTTTCCTGCTTATGAGGCCCATTAACCTTTGTTTGTGTACAGTTTGCAACCCACCACATTAATATGCGGCGCAGAGTGCGGGCCAGGCTAACAACACAAGTGCGATGATTAAAATCGTCCCCACCATTCCGAAATGCACGTGGGAATGCCAAAGTCATTAAAAGCGCTAATATTCTATCATTTCCTCCAGATAATCAAACTGAATAATGGAGTAGTGGTAAGCGCCTCGGGCTGTACTCTTATTAATCAGCTTCCGAGGGCAAGGCCGTGTTTGCTTGCATGCGTGCAGCTCTGCTCAGGCGCCGTGAAAACTATTGCTGCTCAGGACGGGTTATACGAACGAAACCCCGACTGCTTTCAGCTGCTTTAATATCGCCAAGATGTGTCGGAGGAAAAATATACGGCGTCGAGCAAGACTGAAATGAACTTTTGCCGCAGCATGTCTTTTTTTTTTCTTTCTTCATTTACATTTTAGTGAGTTGTTTCCTGTTTGTTTCCCCTCTGCTAGGATGTGTAGCGTTTTGTTTATTCCTACCTGTTTTGCTTTGCATCATTTATTCATTCATCCCTACATTTATAAGAATGACTCTAAATTACATTGCAGGTTCGAAGCCTGTTGTGTTCCTCTCTCAGCACTAATAGATGAATAAAACGTGTTACCACAGGTCTGAAGTCTCGATGATAAGCAGTTAAAATAGTCTTGATGTTTGCTTAACACCATCTAAAAGTCTTATTTAGCAATGAGTGGAGTGGGCAGCAGCTGCCTGACTGTTTCGCTTCCTTTTTTTTTTTACACATTTCACACGACAGCTTGCTGAAAGAGAATATTCCTTAGCAGATTAATTGTGGTTCACATTAGCAAGTTGTCAAATTTTCAAGTTAACACAATAACGTCGAAGCCAACTGTTGAAAATTGTTGCTTGCTTTTAATGTGACTGACAGTCTGATACTTGTTGACTGTTAGCTGCAGAAAGTGAGTTTTAAAGTCTTTTTGTCGCACATAAGCATGTCTAACTTAAATTTTAATATTTCTGTTGTAGATGGACGTTTATCTCCTACCAGTTTTTCTTCTTCTTCCTTCATCTCTAAATACATCTATGGGGAGCCGTTAGCAAAGTTAGACACTCAAAAGAAGGAACAGCAATAATCTGAATGATTTAACCTGTCATAAAAGAACAAAGTCATGCTTTCATCATGTAATTCAATCAGGTCAGTCTCAAACTAAATGTTTAATTAGCAAACTAAATATTAAGTTCACAAAAAGAAAAGCTCTAGACAAAATATTTAGCCAGGCTGACTATTTAGCTAGCTAGCTAAATTTTGTAGAGGGAGGCTAAATATTTAGTTAGCAACCAAGCTAATTATGTAGTTTACAAACTAAGTAGCTCCAAACTAAATATTTAGTTAGCTAGCACATTTTTAGATTGAGGCTAAATATTTAGTTAGTAAGCTAAATATTTAGTTCAGAAAATATGTTTTTGTGTTCATATAGAGGTTCACAAAACTCACTTTTTATTTTGACTCTCTACCTGTCATACTAAATAGGTATTTAGCTTCTAGATAAATATTTTGTTTAGAACTATATTTGTAGTTTGGAAGCTAAATGTTTAGCTTCAAATAAATTATTTATTTTGTCATTTAAATATTTAGCTTGGAGCTAAGTATTAAGGTTATAGCTACTTAGCAAGCTAATTAAACAATTATTTAATTTGAAACTGGGACATTTATAGATGGACAAATAACTTGGTGAAAATGACTGAAAAATTAAATCCTATTATTTTTCTCTCATGACAGGCTAAATAACCCAATTAACTGCTGTGTATTTTTGACTGTGTAACTTCACAAACTCCATTCACACTACTCTCTCCAGTTCTGCTCAGTCATCTTTATCAGGAGACGTCGGCAGCTTGAATTCTGTTTCAAAACCGGCATTCGTTTCAATCCCTGCTGTTGTAAACCAACACAATGACGCTGCCATGGCTGAGATGTTTTGTGACTTTCTAATAGGAGCAAACCCTCCTTTGTATGTCAGCCAGTTCCTCTCATACAGGATGTTCCTTTGTTACATAGAAAAAGCAAAGAGTCCTACTTGACTACAACAGAGTGGTTTTGAAGAACTAATCTTTTAAGTTGAAAATACAACCATGTAAAGGAATAAGATCTCCTACGTTCACATTTCCAGTCTTTGTGTATATCCACCGCTGCATCTCTCACTGTCTTTTTCTCGCTCTACGACTTTATCTCTTTTCAGCTCTGTTCTTTGTCAGCTCAGGGAGAATTTAGCGGTGATGTGTAAGAGATTGAGAAACATGAGAACAGACGGCATCAGGACTTTTAAGATCCAAGAACCTGTCAGATCCTCTGAGGTGGGGGAGCTGTCAAAATGAAATTTCAGCCTCAGTTTATGAAGCTGGAGTGAACTGCTTTTTTTGATATGCTATCTTCTTTTTTTTCTTTTCTGTAAGACACAGCAGCACCCATTATAGCAATTTGAGGCTTTTAGAAGGTGAAAGCCGAGTAACAGATTCAACGCAACCTTTGTGTTTACCAAACGGTCGGAGATGCCTTCAGGAAATTCATGAAGTAAAACTTTGTTGAACCCCCTCTGTCTGGCATGATTTACCTCGCCGAAGCCTCGTAATCACGCAGAAGGTGGAACTTAGTGGGATCTGCACTTAATCTGATAAGAAGGTAATCCATTTCTACCAATATCAAAGGTCTGGATGCTGCGGTCTGCATAGGGAAAACAGGAGTGTGGATATAAACCTTTTCAAATATCCAGTCCCATTTTCTTTATCTTTTTAGATTACGCACGTTGTAAAAAAAAAAAAGATGTGCTTTGTGTGTCTGGGAAGTCTTGTCAATGCATAAGTGGAGGATTATGTCTCATAAGTCATGGTGCTGCAGGATTTTTTCTGGGTTCTTTATCCGTGCTAATAGCCTCAGAAGAAGCGGGAACGGGCGAGAGAGAGAGGAGTGAACTGCCTCAACACGACAACTTCCAGCTCAGACATAAAGCGAAAATCATTCATACGCCGCACAAGTGTGGCAAAATAAAGAGTTAAAAGATAAATGACAGAGAAGAAGGGATGATAAACTGCTCTGCCAACATGTAGTGTAATACACACGCACCTTTTTTTTGTTAGATGAAATCAATTTGACTGGGAAATTAGATTTCTCTGTCATATCGCTGATGTGATAATGGTATGCTGTAACCTTTCAGGGCCCCTGACAAGACTTGTATCTCCCTTAGATACGAAGACAAATCCTTATGATAGCAAATCTACTGTCTGAGGCAGGGGAGAAAAATGTGACAAGCTGATTTTATTTTATATATCTCATGTGTCATAGGCGATACTGTTCTCCTCTGCACAGCTCGGTCTCAGATAAGGTGATGTTTGACAGGAGAGCAGCGGGCAGAAGGGGGCGATAGAGCAATCAGGTGATGACAGCAGGATGAAGACGTCAAGAAGGTGTCCGTACTGTTTTAATTTTCAAATGACTAACAAAATAACCCTACTTGGAACGAAATGAGAATTTTATTACCATTAGTGACACAAATTGGAAACTGACGCTAATTAGTCTTCATTCTTACATTAATACTTACATGGAGGTTTTCCCATGTGGTCCAAGCTTCAAAGTCAATAAAAGTCAAATGTCTGAAAAGTCACTATCTTGTGACAAAGCTGCTACCATGACAACGTAGGAGGAACAGAAATTTCGCACCACAGATAAGTAATGGAACGTTCACACCAAACACGCTTAGAGCGTCAGGCGCATCTGATTTACATTTAAAGTCCACGTGGAGGCGCATCGAGGGCCTTTGGCGGCATGTTTTGAGCGTCTACCATGGTGTGATTTGGACCGTTTTGAGCATCCGACGCTCCACATAGACCTTGAACGTTTTGGTGCGTTCAGAACGCACCAAAACGCACCAAAACGCACACGCGTCAAACTCGAAGCATCAGATGCGTTTTTTAATGCGCATAGCGCATTTGGTGTGAATGTACTTGAACTGAATGATTAAATGTATGTTTTTAAAAGTAAACGCATCCGTTTTTTCCTTCGAGCCTGATCAGTAGTCAGTTGGTTGGAAAACGAAGTATTCCGATATGCTTCCCTGTCACCGTGTGTGTTTCCATCCAGTTGTCATGTGAAATTCATATTGCCAGATCGTAGGAATGTTTTGGACAAGGAGGAGAAAAAAAAAAAAAAGAGTAGAGAATATTTCTCAGTCGGTTTATTCATGCAGACACGAGGTCGGCAGTTAGAAAACCATGTAAACAGCTTAACCCAGTGCGCATAACCTTAACAGGAGGCAGGCCAGCAGCAGTTTGTACTTGGAAATGTAACCACTGGGCCATGGTGAAGCAAACACAAGTCGGTCTCAGGTGTCAAGTGTAGATGCATGTAGCACACATGACTAAACACACGATAGAGCACAGAAGTTCGCCTGCAGCCAAAGTAACCCGGTGTTGTTATTGTGGCCGCGGCCGGGCCGGCCTCACAGCTGACTGGTTTGCTGGCGCTCCCAGCAGAGTGCCGCGTGTTCGTCTGAAAGCTGCTGGAGGATGAATAAGCCCAGTGCTCCCCGCATGCTGTTCCCTATTAAATGGTAAGTGCTGTGGCTCGGCCTGCTGGGCTTGGAATATAGGTATTACCCCATCGCGCTTTTGTGATACCTAGAATTCAGTGCACTGTCACCTCCCTTTAAACGCGTCCCGGGTCGACAATCAGCAGGTTTGTGCCCAGCTGGTTTGGAGGCAGCGGCGATGAGACTGGAGTGCAGCTCGCCGCCGAGCACCAGGTGCGGGAAGCGGGGAAGCAGTTTGGTAAGCGGAGAGCACTTCAGTCTGTTTGCTTCCATGCATCTGAAAAAAGGAAAACCTGCTGATAATAAAAACAGGATATTCACTACACATGCAGTTCAAACCAGATGTTTATTCAGCCATTTTTACTCACAGTGTGACATTAATCCAAAATAAGGTTTCTCTATTTTAAGTCAATTAGGATTAGCATAATTATTTATATTTGATGTATTTGTTACGTTCTTCAAAGTCAGGTTTACATACAATAAACTTCTGACATAGTGGACATAACACCACTATGCCTTTAAAAGAAAATGTGAAAAAGCCTAGTCGATGTCATGACTTTGTATACTTTTTTTTTTAAAGGCACACTTTCTACAATCATGCATGTCACACTGTGTGCAGACCAAATTCTAGTGAGACAGAAGCTGCTAATCTCTTGAATCACTCAGGTCCCAAAATATACTTCTCTCCCCTAAACTGTCCAATATTCTAATCCAGGCAGGATAGAAAAGCAAAGGATAATCGCATTAGTGTAATCACGCTGACCACATGAGGTTTAGCTGCTTAGCTTTGAGTGGATTTTAGATGCAGGTGCTCGGCAGCAAGGCATTACAGCTCATAATGCATGTTAGCTTAAACCCTGATGAGTATCTGTTTTTTGTTACGCAGTTCGCTCAACTCGGCACTTTTAAACAGGTCCAACACCTGACGGGGAGCAAAGGGTGTAAATATACTCATCATACACTCGCCCATCCAATTCAGGTGATCCAGTCAATGCACATATTTACATAATTAAAAATTCAGAACCGAGGCACGCAAGCCGTTTCTGCGAACATTTGTCGATCTCAGGAGCTCATTGAATTCCAGCGTGATGCCATGCTGACTTTGCAACAAGTCCCACTTGGAAATTTCCTTGCTATTAAATGCTCCACTCTCGGCTGTTAGTGGTCTTATAACAAAGTGGAAGTGATTAGATTGAAGCAAATTGGCCACAAAATGCAAGGCCACGCAAAATCACACAGCAGAGTCAGCAGACGCTGATGTGTTTAACGGACAGTGGTGTGCGGTCAGTAGTTTGAGTATTGTGACAGATTGGTTTTCAATGACTACAAAGCTTCACCCAAGTCATGCGTCACTAAAGGCAAAGCAAAATGTTGCACACCACTGTTTGACCTGAGTCTGAATTCACTCCTTTCAGTCTAGCCAGTCAATGCACAGGTCTGAATTGGTAGCTACCGGAAGAAAAAGCAAATTGCCTTTCTACCTCATGTCGAGTGGGAAGTTTGGTGCAGAGGGGTCATGATCTTTGCTCCAACTTCAACAAACCAAGAACTTTTGAATAATTCCCTTCTTCCAACTTTGTGGAAACAAACAGGCTCGTGTCTGGAAACTCATTTTGGGTGTTTGTATCCGTGAACACTCCTAACTGACTCTAAAGTAAATGTAAAGGATCAAATTCAAGGTATAAATACAATAGTACAGAAACTGCAACTTCTCAGATTTACACGGGGTATTTCCAAAAAAAATCACTGATGGGTGTCACCAAGTCTCCACAACAAACATGAGATGCTGAACTGTGATGCCATGAAAAGCCTGTTCTGTCCAACAATCAAAAACATAAACATGCCAGGCTTGCTAAACTCTTCTGTGACTTTAATTAGTCACATGCGACCAAAACTGAGGCACCAAATGACCACTGCCAAGCATGAAGAAAGACCTTTAGTGCCGCAAGAATGTTTCTCTTTGAATAAGCCAGACTTATTGGAGTTCATAGTCTTGTGGTCTCAGTGAGATATCAGGACATTTAAAATAAACGCCTCTGGGATTCTTCCAGTTCCTCTGCAGGGTAATGATCCAAAAATACAGTCAAAGCAGCAGAGGAATGTTTGGACCAGACAGAAAAACTAACTTCTCGATGACCATCTCAGCTCCCAGTCATATATCCTCCAGAAAACCTTTAGGCTGAGCTGCAGAGGAGGCAGCAGCAAAATAAGGACTCTAGAGAGATTGTAAACACTGAATCCCTCTGTCTATATACTCCAACACTGACGACTAAATGTTGTCCTATTGGCTGAATGGGATGGTATTAAGTGAACCTTTTGATCAACTCACTAAATGATTGTACTCAGATTAAGAGTTTGGCCTTATAGTTTCAGATAATACCATGGCAATAAAAGATTCTCTTGTTAAATGTTTTAATTTTGTAAAAATATGACAGGCAGCTACTGCACCTGTCCAGGTTGTCTCCACTTTGTACGGCTTTCACCTGCAAAACCTCCCACTGCACACGAACAAAACGAGAGAGTAGATTTCTCTTCATAAAGAAGGATCCCTGCGGCTGACTGTTCAATTACAATGATCACCGCACTGTTTCAGCGACGGCGAGCCACAGAGAGCGATAGTAATGGGAATAGAAACGGTTGCATAAGCTGAATACTGGAGTATCTGTTAAATCACGTCTTTTTCAACAGCTTTTAAAATCTGAAGTGGTTATGAATGTGTCAGCGTGGAGAACACTTTATATTCACACTTTCCTTCCGCGCGAGGTGACAGACTGAGGCTGGCGGCTGTAAAATTGAGTTATGCCACACGTCATTGTGTTTAAAATCTCTGTGTAAGCATCCGGCTGAATTACACAGTAAATTTGTGAATAGCGGGCCGACTGACAGACGGCATGAGCCCCTCCGGCAGGGTGAGAGAGGCGGGGAGGGAAACGGGGAAAACAGCCCTGTCTGACAAAAGCAAGACTGATGACAGTAATAACACAACGTCTATGTAACTCTTGTCAAATGCAGGGCCTTACAAAAATATTCATACCTCACAAACCTGATCACATTTTGTCACGTCGTCATTGCAAAGTTCAATGTACTTAACGTACAGAAAGAAGGGCAAAGCTAGAAGATAAAACATTTGTGTGAATCAGTGTTTAACAGCTTCCAGATTTCTTCTGTTTTTGCCATTTTGTCCCATTTAGGCCCTTAAATATAATAACTTTCTAATTTTTGAGTATGGATAACATGCTTAAAGGCAAATCCCTGCATCTTAATTTTATTTTGACCGATTTTGGATCATTGTGCTGCCCGAGAACCCAAGTGCGGTTGAAGTTTGGGTTACATAGTGATGAGCAGAATGTTCCTCCTTACGTTTTTGGAGTAGAGAGCTGACTTCATGGTTCTCTCATTTTAGACAGGAGGTCTCAAAAGCAGCAAAGCAAACATCAGACAGCCACCACAGGGTTTATTCTTCTTTTCAACACTGTAATTGTATTTTTTTGTTGTTTTATGTTCTTGGTTTTTTTTTTGGTTTTTATTTACCATTTATGGATTCCCATAGTTTTGTTTTTGGGGTTTGGTAACCTATTTCAGATTTCCTGGCATTTCTTGGTTCTAAATGTCACGTAGAAATCAGTTCTGGGAGTGACTAGTGAAACTAAATGCAACATTTTTTAAAAAAGTAACTAATCACAGTTATTTGATCACTAGCCCTGTTTGGGCAGCATTTTTCCCCCTTGATAAAATCCTCATTTATGGCTTACTCTGGTTATTTTTGGCTGATTAACATTAACATTTGTTTGATTATCTAAAACACTGAATATTTGATTTAAAAAAAACCCAGAAGAACTCTCTGAGGGAGCAAATTAGTTTTTTCCCATTACACATGGTTTTCAAAAGATTTTATAAAATCTGAAAAGTGTGACGTGTAGCCAGTAGGATGTATATATTCATGGAGGTCCAGGTAAAATATTCTGCCTGTGATAATCTTTTATCCTCAGCAAAGCGCTGCTCTTGTTCACATATCTCCACTCTCGACATCAGAGATGTTCATTTACATACCATGCGCTTCCATTATTATCATCATAACCCTCCAAGAACAAGAAAACAGTAATAAATGGTTGTTTTTTTCTTTTCTTCTCCTTCACGTCTCATTTCCGCAGGAATTCATTAATCTATTTATAGTAGAGAGGCTGTTATATTTTCCTCTCACTTGCTTTAATTAATGTCAACCTCAAGGTTGTTGTGTCTTTAGAAACAATATTAGCATAGGTATGCAAATAGAGAGAGAATTCAGCCGATTGCCCGGGAATCTGTTCAAAGCTGAGGTACAACTTAAAGCGAGCTCAGCTTGACAGAAAGCAGGATAAGAGAATACGTCTGATTTTGAATGACGTCCCAGAAGCCATCATCGCTATGGAGATTTTGCACAGGCACTTGTCAGCCACTCCGCTTTCCGCGCCGTCTATGACTTCACTAATTGAAACTTTCCCTTCCTCCCCTATTCAACTCGCACAACGAAAATCCCTGGCACTTCCAAACTAATTACCACGCTGACTGTGGCTAATTAATTTAGAAGTGGTTTACTTTTTTATGCCGCGCAGCCCCCCCCCCCATAACACATCACGCACAAAGTGTCGCCGCATGTCTCGCACCAGCTGCGCCTGTTTTCTCCACTCTGCTGGCTCACCAGTCTGCATACATGAGGGGAGGGCAACGAGGGCAGAGCCCAGCACTCCATCACGGCGAGGAGGGGAAGCTGTTTGGAGATGACAGCAATTGGGGGGGGAGATTCAGGGCAGAGAGGTGCAGGAGGAGGGCGTCTGGCAGGGTTGTTTCATGAAGGCCCAGTGCAGAGACCGCAGTGTGCCAGAGCAGAGCTGCTTGGATAACCAGAACTGTCGGAAGCGCTAGTCTAACTAGTTCATTGCTCCCATCTAATTATGCAAAACACTGATCCAAATAGACGGTACTTCACAGACAAACGCAGTGGCTGACGGGAGCTGAAGCGGGCCGAGGACTCTGAGCTGCAGCGTCAGCTCGTGGCTTCTCCAAGGAGCTTTTTTGTTTTTTGACCTTTCGGTTCAGGTTTTCGTCAAGCTCTCACAACAAATGCATTGGGGAAGACTTTTTTTTTCTTTTAAGATTTGTTTTTAACACAATTATAAGTCTTTTCTTTAAATCTTAAATGGGCTTTCAAATTGTTCTGGTTGTTTGATGATCCTTTCTTTTTTGTGTATGTTGGTCAAGAGAAACTACCAGCTGCAGTCAGTCACGATCGGTGACAAGAAGTTAGAAGGATTTGGTCTTGTCAAGTAAAACAAAAAAAAAACATTTTAAAAGATTCTGCTAAAGGTGTGCGACACTGGAAATTGTGGTCAGATACCAAGTAAGTACAGGGCTTGTATCACCAATACCAAAACCAGTACAGATACTCAAAAAAAGAAATTTAATTACTTGGTAATTTGAGTATCGTATCGGTATCACCAATACTAATATCAATACCGATACTTTAAAAAGTATATATTATGGAATTATTTGGTAATTTGAGTTCAGTTAGTTGGTTATAATTATCAACATCTTATGACAAGTGTTTTTTAAATTAAATAACTACAGTAGAAAATGATGTTGCACCAGAAAAACAACATAATTCCTTTTTTACCCAATACTACATCCAGTTGTTTATTAGGTTACCTGAATTTGTAAATGTAATTTCCTTATAACATAAACAGGATTGGTATTTTTACTTAAATAGTTCATTTTCAGCCATGTTAATATGTCAGGTTTGAGGAATATTTGTTTACATAAGTATATATTCTTGAATTCTGGTAAGATTTTATTTTATTTTTTCAGCTGCCTGTATAGATAATAACTGTGGTTTTGGGGGGAATTTCAAATACAGATTGTATTTGAAAGAAAGCAGACGTTTTGACTCTAAACATTACAAAGTTATGAAATCCTGCTCTCACAATGAAAATGTAATTGATATTATCAGTATTTAGATCATGCCCAGTGAAGTTCTGCACTGCTCATTACAAAAGTTAGCTAAATGTGTATAATGTCTGTAATCAGATAATCTCTTGACTGTACCTGCTCATACCTGTGAGCTGGTGCTCATCTCCAGCCATCATTAGCCATCATAAACCTGGACAAGTCGCCAGTTAATCACAGGACTAACATAGATGCGTACACGCATAAACACATGACTTGCACATGCATTATAAGAACGATTAGTTTATGTGAACTTCCGATTGTAACTGTAGATGTTATTAGTGAAATGCTTGTCAATTTGATTTAAAGAGAGAATCTTATACTTTTCTTTTGATATATACAGCATTTTCACAAAGACTGAAGCTAGCATAGTTTCTTGAGTATGCTAAAAAAATGACTCTATGTGCCTCAAAAATCCATAGTGCCGCCCTTTTATTCACTACGTCAAAGATGGTTGGCAGCTAAACCTGGAGGGCAAAGGAAATTTGGGGCGTTAGCCTGATGAGTAAGCTTAATATTGCAATGCTGCACGATAAGCAGGGCTACCATGACAACAAACAACTTGAAGATGCTTGGTGAAATTGTGATATGCTGTGAAAAAATATATATATAGAGCCCAATAAAAACAAAATGCAGTTGCAGCTTAGATTAAAAAAAATCCACACTGCACTCTGCTGACACCCCGTCTTGTGTGGAAAATGTAATTTGTACAGACCGATAGACAAGGACAGACAGAGAGAGAGAGAGGCGCATATTTGCATATATTTGAATCACCTTTTATTAGACAGCCATTCTGCAGGGTGAAACTCCTTTTCCTGCAGATAAACACTGCAGGGCCACAATAAAAATGCCCAGCACACAGTTTATATTCAGCCGCCGTAGCAGGAGCTGAAAAACTCCCCGCTGACCAAAATGAAGTTTCAGTGTTCAAAGACAGAAGCATCCGCAGATAAATGTAATTGCAAAAAAATCCCCACTGTCTGTTAAAAACACTCTGCCTCTGACTGGAAGAAGAAAAAAAAAAAGAATCCAAGCGGCACTTAAACAACAGAGCTATCTGTTGCAATTAGCATACAAGTAAACTTTACTCGGTGGAAAGCGAGGAAGGTTTAAACGATAATATCGCTTTATGATTTAACCGGTGTGACGAAAGAGACAGATATT
>CAEGAF010081223.1:0-22217 GCA_903067075.1 Micropoecilia bifurca | reverse complement strand
CCAGGAGGTTATGATGGTTGGAGGTTAAATAAGATCTACATTATTTATTTTCTCATATTTGTTTGAACACATAAATGTTGCACCTTCAGTGCAAAAACTGAATCAGTGCCTGGCTTGTTTTAAGTTGTTTTAAGTAAATTTAATCTATGTAAACTTGTGAATTTGAAGAAAGCTGTAAAAAAAAAAAGCCTGAATAATTCTCTTTTGCATTATTCTGACAAAACATAGTTATGTATCTCATTTTTATATCTAATTCAAACTGCGCATTGTGTATGTTGGAACTGTTTCTGGCTAAACTTTTCCTGCTGGTAGAAGAGGCTGCAGCACTTGGCCATTACCTGACATTCAGACTCCAGAAGACCTCAGGGGAGCTGACAGGTGACGGGACAGCTGCACGGCCTATTGCTATGCGACAAATGTGAGCTAAAATAGCAAATTAATGAAACAGGCTCAAGTTCAGACTGGGGCTCTACAGCAGGCCATGTTATTTTGTTCTGAGCTGTCAAACTGTTCAATAGACATCAATTTTAACAGCTGCTACAGCGTAATTATGCACGGTGGTAACTCTTAAATCTGTGAAAATGCTACAATTGCTGTATTGGTGGGCTATCTTTTAGTAAAAGGTTAAAATATCTCTCAAATAGTGTCAAGGATACTGAACACCCACAGACTATAACATAGACAGGATTTAGTGAACCAGAAGCTGCAAAACAATATCCAGTTGATTCAAATAAGCTCTACTTTGATGCACAGTAAGAAACTTCTTCTGTTTTGAAGCGAGCCGTAAACCTTCCATCAGTTCACAGTTAAATAAAACAAGCCATTTATGGATTTTCATGCAAGGATATAAAAGGTAAGCTCTGTTGTCATCCAATCCTCCATCCTTGCAGATTTACGGCCCTCACAGCCGTTTCTCAGAGAAGACACTTTTCTGCCTCATGAACCCAGAACTGTTTCTCCCCCGTTGCCATGGCGTCCTCATCTCTGTGTACCTCGCTAAACCTTCAGCTGCCCCTCCAGGCCTCACTGCCTACCGAGCTTAGCAGATCTTCTTCTTCTGCTCAGCGAAACTTCAGCTACCAGCAACTTCTTTTTCAGCTGCCGTGAGGCCTATTATGGTCAAATGAGACCGTATGGCTGGCCGGGAGCAGCATCTCCTGCACTGTAAATCTGAAAGCGTTGCCTCATGCTCAGGGTGCTGTGACAAGACAAGGTCCAGAGGTCGCGCCTCCAGGTGATGTGTTTCCATAGGGCCATAGAGAGGAAATGCACATATATGGTGTGCTCTTTATTTATTGCCAGCTCTTTTACTGGATGAGCACAGACTTTCTCCTCCCGCAAGCTCTGCAAGTCTCGTAAAGCCACAAACTCAGGTCCCCGTGCGAGATTTCGGTGTCTGATCTTCTCAAAATGCAACAATTTTTATCGACTGTATACACAGAGGATAACCTGAGGAGTGGATGTGGAGTTTTCACCTTCTGTAAACCTCAAACCCGAGCAACTGAAAAGCTGCAATCTCACAATGTAAATAGCAGAGAGCTCTGGACTCTGTACAGATGAGGTTGACAGCTGGTAGGAGAAAAGGACTGTATGCTTTAGCAGGCTGCCGAACACAGCAGGAAGTCGGGAATGATACAGCGGCCTCAGCATGCCTCCTATTCAGACAGTGATTGTGGTGGTGGTCGACTGGTTTCCGACAGGTTTATGTGGAAGCTTATCAAACATTACTGGGTTCCCAGTTAGGGTTTCTTCCGTTTGTCTGACTCTTATGTAGATACTGGCTGTTTCTGTCCAAAGATACATCCCCTACGTTCATCTATTGGCTTGTAAACGTTCATGCATGAACTGAAAAGGAAATAGCTAAGCCAAACGAGAGAGTTCAAGAAAAGAGCAGATGGGATCCTCCTTATGATGACCCCACAAAGGACAGAAAGGATCCATTTTTACTGTTATTTATGCACTATTTCTGCCCATAAAACACTGAGAAGAAAGCTCAGCCTACTGTCAAACCTGTGATTTGGGAGCTTTCGTCCTGGATCAGTGCACCAGATCTTTGAGGAGTTTACGACCATGTCCCCTCGGATATTTTGACAACAAGAAATTTTAAGATGGTTGCTAGCAGAGTTTGTTGTCGAGTTTCAAGTGATGTTTGGCTAGAAGAAAGGGCTGTCCTTTGTCAGCACAACTGTTTGTGGCATTCATGGACACAATGTTAAGGCGTAGTCTTAGCAGGGAGGGAGTGTAGTTGTGGAAGCTCTTGACTTTTTGAAGACGATGTGGTTCTTTTGGTATCACAGCGGTCTTTCATTTCAGTCTCTCTTCCCCCCCTCAAAAAAAAATCACTGACCCCCAGCTTGAATGACTACTGGCTGGTAATACTCACCTCAATGTGGATAAAGCGTTTTAAGATGGTCTGGAAACACTGTTAGTGGTGGTGATGTTCTTGACAGGAAGATGAGCCCCAAGTCCAATTCTGCTTAAGGCCACATACAAGCTTGGCCCAGCCCTGCTTTATAGGCCTACGCTTGAGGCACATAAAGCCATATAAAGAAACAGGGAAAGGTCAATCACAGAGAGTTTAGCTGCTGGGCGTTCTCTGAATCAAATAAAAACAAAATATGTACCTGGAGCAACAGGAAAGTGCAAAAATCGAAATTGAAAGCGCTTTTTAACATAATTACCCATCCAGAGGAGGCAACTCCAGAAACAGAGCAGTCTCTGACAATAAAAGAAGCTAGGTGCCTGTTCACCCGTGGCTGACACCATAAACACCAGTCTCACCGCAGTAAATGTCAGACATAGGTAGGTACAGCACAAATGACTCACGTCTCTGTATACAGATTCCCAAGATGCTGTCTGACCCAACCAACCCACCGCCTCCAACAACAAGATTGTCTTGTTAGGCTGAAAAAGATTTTTTTTTTGCGTTGAAACACAGAACACATCTTAACAGAGATTAAAAATATGCCAATGTCACATTAATGTCAAATTTAAAGCAATCTTTACATATTGCCAGTTTATTTCTTTCCTGAGATACATAAAGAGAGTTTGATGTCATACCTTACATATGAAAAGCAGTGAGTTGCTCAAATATTGCCCATGTTTGTAGCCTGGATTTAGCCTTATAAACAATATAAATTTATTTTCATTTTTCCTTATTTAAACTTCTAAATTCCTCAGATGAAGCATTGCACTCCGAGCAAAGCTGGATCCTTTGATCTCTGAAGGAAAACATACTTAGGGAGGGATTAATTGTAACTGATGATGATTTATTCCAGAAAGATGATCTTGCTTTTGCCCAGTATCATACAAGCAAGCCTGGTGTTCCACTTGAAACTGATTACATTCAACTAACCTACACCAGAGGGAGCTGTTGTCTTCTAAATTATGTGGCTAAGTTTAGACTCTGAGCACAATTTTATATGAACAAATCCTTATCAGATGGTTTAATAAGCAAAGTGGAGCTTATCAGTGTTCCAAGAAACTTCTATCTTAAGAAACTAATGTTGTTTATTTCTGATAGCAAGTTTAACTTTTTCCCTTGAACTGGCAGAAGACAAATGGAGCGACTTTCTCTGTTTTTTGTTGCTTTGACAGTTATGTTTCTTTTTTAAACATGGTGGCACACAAGGGGAAATGATATCTGTTTCTGCCCACCTTAAGGTTTTTAATGTACTATGCATAATCTAGATGGCTGGTGCAAAGAAACAGTAACTGTAATAGCTAACAACATTTTGGATGTGATTTTTATAGTCTGAGGTTCATAATTTATTGCTGTAAACGGGGTCATACGTGATCTTTAAACAGAGGAACCACAGAACATAAGCTTTAAAGATACTAAAATAAATAAATAAATAAATAAATAAATAAATAAATAAATAAATAAACAATCTCATCATCCCTACCTTAATTTAATTGGTTGAATAATAAAGTGATAGAAAATTGAAAAGAATTTACATACATTTTTACATAGATGTTATACCACTATTCTATTTAAATTGGTGTTCTCTTTAAATAATGTGCTGTTTTCCACCTGGCAGATTAGTGATTTGTTTCCCTTTGCTGTTGTGTTGAGAACCTTCTTTCTCTGGTCAAATGTGGGATATTTTCACTCACAGATCAAGGTGAATGTATTATTTTTATATAAATGCATCAAGTTGCAATTAGGTGAATTAATGAGCAATTTTATTCTTATGATATAAGTAGGGAAAACTCAATAAAATAATCAAAATACCATTTCAGTATTATTTGGTCTAGTTCCTATAAATGTGATGCTTAGAATTATTTATTTATTTCTGTTTTATTCCACTAAGTTTCAAATTTCAATATTTTCTAACAATTTTTAAAACCCATCAATACACCACATTCACATTTTCATTTAGAGGTCTGTGTACTTCCATCTGTTTTCCACATGCTCTATTAAAATCCCATGGAAACCACATTTTAGTGTAATAATAGAAAACCCTCAGGAAGTCCAAAGAATCGGCTCTTAAGACTGAAGCAGCCGAATAGCACAACCACAGAAACCAGGCGGAATTCCCAAGTTACAAAAACGTAAAGTGAAAAGAACTGTCGAAAATATACCCCAAAGCACATTCAATTGTCGTGAAGTAGCCCCTGATGTTCGGCGTGTGAAACCCCATCGGCCTCTTCGTACAGCACCCTAGCTGAGAACGGTGTGTTTCTCCTATTGAACGCCCCTTAAATCATAAAATATACTTTAATCTATTGTTTTCTGAAGCGGGGTTTGTTTTGTTTATGTTTCAGAAACATGCCAGCGAAAGGTCCACTGCAATCTGTCCAAGTGTTTGGACGTAAAGTAAGTATTTTACTGAATTTAACACACATGTGGTGTGGTAGCTACGCTGCCTCGCTAGCGGACTTGAGCTAATAGTATCAGACACTAGCCTCGATTTACTAAATATTAGCTGCTGTAATGTGATTGACTTGTGCTCATATTTAACTAAAAACTTTTATGATATTGTCAGTTTAAAGTTTCGTGCAGTGCCCATTTTAAGCTAATGGATTGTCGCCGGTCAACAAGGCTAGCTGTTTTAGTTTAGCTAGCCTTGTTTCAGGTTTTCTTGTAGCTTATAAAATCAGCGTACACGAATCCACATACAAATTGAAATGGCTATGCTTGCTCTTATAAAGTTAAAATACATGTTTCATATTGTTAGCCTGGACTTGTAAGGGTAGTCTTTGTACAGCGCGAAGATATGTAGCAAAATGTATGAGTGGTCCATAGTTACTAATGCATTCCGCTTGTAAAGCTTATAAAATAATAATAATGTGTCAATTTGGTTTCTCCACAAATCAGACACTTGAACATTTTTATTAAAGATACTAATATGTTTCAGTAATACTGATGTACTTCCACTTTAGCATAAATCTTTGGCAGCTGGATTATTATAGCTGACCATATTTTTGACCTGTTGACATGGTGATTTGCTTCTACATATCTGAATGAACTTGTTTGCTTTAACAGAAAACGGCCACAGCAGTCGCCCACTGCAAAAGGGGGAATGGCCTGCTGAAGGTGAACGGCAGACCCCTGGAGATGGTGGAACCAGCCACACTCCAGTACAAGGTGAGTTCCTCAGAACAGGCAGTTAATGTTCACGGATTTACATTTTTGTTACAATAATGATTTAAATTTGATTAATTCTTGAAATACTTTTAGAAAATGCTTTAATTTGTCTTTAACTTTTTTTTTGCCTAAATTCCAGCTGCTTTTACTCCCAATATTTAGGAATCAAAAATATGAACTAAATGTCTTTTGTGTAAATCAATGAAATGTCTGAATGTTGTCAAATTCTTGGTTGGTGCTATTGGAAATTCCTAGTCTATTGCAGTTTGTTGTCCTATTAGAAGTGCTGCAATTTTATAAATAATGTGTAATTAGCATTTACTCGACAATTAATCGATGGAAAATTTGAAGATTTATCTTTTATATTTATGCAACAGGACACTCAGGCCCTGCATTTTTGTAAATATGGTTAGTTTTTGCTTATTTAAAATCTAATCTTGTTTCATTGGTATCATTTCTAGCTTTTGGAGCCTGTGCTGCTGCTTGGGAAGGAGCGATTTGCTGGCGTGGACATCAGAGTCCGAGTGAAGGGCGGTGGACACGTTGCACAGATCTATGGTGAGCGTCTCTGTAGTTTTTGAATAATGTTTTTGCAGGTTATAAGAAAATTTCCTTAATTGTATCTTCTTTTTTTTTCTTTCACAGCCATCCGTCAAGCCATCTCCAAAGCCTTGGTTGCATACTACCAGAAGTGTATGTATTATTTTTGGACTTTTTGAATTACATTGCTGATCAGAAAAGTTTTTCTTTTACATTGGAATAGAAACATTAATTTAAAAACAGGAATGTGAATTAAATATCTGTCCTGTTGAGGAAACGTATTGTTTGGGAAAATACATTTCAGCTGTAAGGACTTCAGCTGGAATCTCCAGCTGAAATCAAATGAAGTCAAATTATGTGTTTTTTAACTTAACACAAAGCTGTTTAAAATTTGTAATCTGGAGTGCTTTTTGCCTTGCCGCAGATGTTGACGAGGCCTCCAAGAAGGAGATCAGAGACATCCTGATCCAGTATGACCGGACCCTGCTGGTTGCTGACCCACGTCGCTGCGAGTCCAAGAAGTTCGGTGGACCTGGAGCGCGCGCCCGCTACCAGAAGTCCTACCGTTAAGCGCTCTGTACATTTTCTTAATAAATTGGTTGAACACAAAAGTTTGAATTTTTCCTAAGTCTCTGAATTCTCACTGCATTATGTAAAAGAAACAGATGGAGCATAACTAGACTAGAGCCACGTAGAAACTAACTCGGTTAGAATGGAAAGTTTTTAACTCCAGTTTTAGAGGCTGAATGGCTCGACTTTGAGGAGCAGGTTGAACACAAACCTTCATGTCTGAAATTTTGCTCCAGCAACAAACTGAGATGAGGCCATGTTCTTAAAGCTCACACAAGATTTTATAGTAAAGAAGAAAACTAAACAGATTGAGAGGGAAAATGTATCTTATTCTTTGCTTGGTTTTTCTTTATGGTTGGATAAGATCGATGCTTTTCAGCTAATCCTGAATATTTGGATTCAAAAACGAGCAGGCCATCGTAAATTAAGATGTAATTGTGTTAATGAAAAAGCTGAATTCAATTTCTTAATCATATTGCAGTACATAAAATCAGTCCTTTAGTACAGTTCTTCATAAACGATTTACAGATGCTGACACCCAACTCAAGCTTTGCACAGTTTACCATCAAACATTTTCCTTCCACAGAACTTTCCAAGTATATACTTGGTTACAGCACTCTGTAAACAGCCATGTTGTAAATCTCAATGGCCTTTTGTGGCTCTCTGGAGTCCCAAAGAAATGTCAAGTCAGCATGACTTAACCCTATGATTATTTAAGCCACAGTAATAACATTTCTGCATAGGAATCCTTTTTCAAACAAGACTGATGTAATAGGGTGTTTTTTTAGCTGTAAGCCACAGTCATCATATAACTTAAATATATCACTTTGTGTAATTTTTTTATTTGGAGTACAATGGATATAGATAATTTTTTGCAAAGCATAAATGAAATTGCAATGAGTAGTTTTTATATTAAGAGTTCTGAAGTCCTACCAGCAGGGGGAGCTACATGGCAGTGCAAGGAGGTGATGTGAGCCTTAAGTCTTGCTCATCTGGAAACCATTAGAAAATGTGTTCAAGTGCTCCTCGCCATCTATGAAAGAACTAATGCATGCATCCTATTAATATATTTATATCTATAAAATCGCCTTTTGGTGGGAAAAATGCAAATAAATGTACTTGCTTGGTTTATTGGGTGATTTACAGGGTAATGGTGCCAAAGCTTTGCTGGACTTTTCTTCTATTTGACCAGACAATTTTAGTTTGAATTGTACTTAATATTTCAGTTCTACATTGTTTTTATTTTTTTGATAAGACCAGAACCTCAGACTAAGGTTCAATAAAAAAAAAAAAACATGTAATTGAGGCAGTTTCACAGCAGCATATTAAATTATTCAGTTTTTAGGAGAAAATTACCTGCCTTTGGTTAGAATTAGTCTGATGTTCTCCCCATAACTGAGCTGGTGTGCGAGCCCACACCTCTTCATCACTAAAACAAACCCCAGTGGGGATTTGTTTTAGTGATGCTCAGGGCCCAGATGTTGTTCAACTTTTCTGTCGGCCGCCTGCGTTCACCGTTCCCACTCTGAGCTCAGAGTGGGGAGAGACTGGGCCTGTTTACGGCCCTCTAATAATCAACCCAGCAGGGAAAGCCCCACTCCCCACTGCTGCTGTTGTTTACTGCTGTTTACTTTCTGCCCCTCCTCGCCTTCATCACCCCTGAAGGCCGTAATGTTATGCAGGGGACATTCTGCACCTGTGAAAATGGCTGCAGGAAACCAGGCCTGGGAGCAGACGGTAAATTGATGCAGCGTACCGCAGGACTAAAGGAAGGAAAAACTCCTCTGAGTCTTTGAGCACATTATTGAGTCATTGAGGTAAAGGAAAGCTTCATTTCCAACTAACTTAATTATAGAACGAATAATCTAGTGGAAGAGAGGCTCCTTAAGCTCATGTGAAACGTTGCAAGATGGAGTTATAAGACTATTATTCAGTGCTTTTTGTCAGGAGACCAGAAACCATCCCACTCTGACCTTTTACAAGACTTTTACTTGCAGAAAATGTCAATATTCAAGCTGAGCACGAAGCTCATTAAAATATCTCGCTCTTCATGAAGATGTATAACTGCATAATTTATGAGTGTTTCACTAAACGGACCTAATAATGAGGTGAAAACGACAGAGGAAATGTCTCGTTTTAGCTCCTAACAAAGAGTTTAACTCAAGGCATTATGCTAATTGCTTATTTTTGAAATAAATCAAATTGCAAGTTACAAGAAATGGAGAAAATGAAATTAAATATCAGTGTTGCTGACTAATAAAACATGCTATTAACATTTAAAAAATTAAAAATAATTATTTTAGGTATTAATTATTTAAATTCCAAGTAGCAAACTTCCAGTTCACTAGAGATATGAGTTAAGAAAAATCAGATAATACAAGATTTCAACAACAGCAGAAAGAAAACCCCACATATCTTATTTCCACAAACGTAAATAAGATGTTTTTTTAGTCACAAACTGTTTTTAATGATCTGCAACCAGTCTGATATAATTTAGTTCAGTGTTGTTTTAGTTTATCTAATTCTAAGGTGGTTCTAAAGATAACAGCAATAAAATTGTTTAAAAAGTTTCAGAAATATCAAAATGTTTATCAGAGTTTGACAGGTTTTTTCAAAAGCCTGTCAATATAAACCTGTCAAAAAATATTTTTTTATGACTACCGTTTACTCAAAATGCTTCCAAATCCTTTCCAAGTGTCCAGTGTTTCGTCAATGCTTGTGTTGCCATCTTTCTTTGCCAACAGAATCAAATAGCTTTACAAATTTCAGGCTATTCTCTTTTTTTAATTATAAAATTGCAACAATCTTAAAGTGTCCGGTTTTGCACATTGCTCCATAATTGTACATTTTTGCAAACACCAACCAACAGTGTGTCAAGTAGCATTAATATTTCAGCTTAACAAGCTGCATTTCCTTCAAAATGCTTTGGATGTACTCCACTGAAAACCCCTCAAATGGGCAGGTTTTACACTAATCACGCTCCAAAGGAACATCCACATATAGATGCATCTGCAAACTACGAAAAGGCAGGAGTTCTTCTCTGTAAGTGTTTTTATGTTGGTTTAGTTTTTGCTCATTGCGCTCACTTTGTGTTGTGGTGGCCCAGAAGGTCAACAAACTGTAAAAGCCACAATGCAACAACAAAAACTGCAACAGAAGTAACGTCTGACTGGACCAACATCTTCAGTTTAATTGCAATACTTGCATTGCTGAGATTTAAAATCCTTCAAAATTCTTTTTAACAGTGCAATGCTTTGAATGCAACACGTTTTTACTCATTAAGCCGCCGTTTAGACTTCAGTTCTGAGTCTTTTCTCTGTTAAACTAAGAAAATGAGACGCTGTGATGGTGGATTATGTCAATTTAATCTTCAACACAAACAGATATGATGCAGTCAGATTTATTTTCTGGACTTAGTTCTTTGTACCAAAACACACACACACACATTAGAGGCTGGCACCTGCCTTTCCTCTGTTAACACCTCAGCCTCTAAAGGGCTCCCAATGCCACAAACACAGAAGTGTTAGGTCAGGATGCACTTTGTCATCACCGCTGCCCCCCCCTTACTCTCCTCTAACGCCTTTATGAGCACACATTTTTCAGTTAACACGAAAACAGCAAAATATTGCACTCATTCCGTTGAGCCTCAGATATCATATCAACACCTTCTCAGTGTCATTTTTGCACGTCACAAGAAAAAAAATGCATAAACAGTTGGCTGAAGGTGCCAGCCAGGCCCTCAGCGTCCAGGGACTGCAGAAGGGAGAACCAAATGTGGGATTTATTTGAGAGGTTGCAGCTCAGCAGGGCGACATGCTTCTGTTTGAGCTGGGAGTGTTAATGAGGGCGTTGGTGCCTCATCTGCTGCCTTTGAGAGGAGCCCATCTCTTCAGATCAGCGTGTTCTTTTAGCAGCAGCACTTAGAGAAAGTGTTCCCTCGGAAACGGAGCTGGATTAGGCCAGCTTCAGCTGTGCCATATGTCTTCCTATTATTTTTCTTTCCACATTTACAAATATGTAGAAGTAATTAAAAACAACAGAGATTGATAAGCCATTTTGTCTGTAAGACAATTATTTCAAAATTATAAATAAAACCCCAACAGCTGTTGCACATGGAGCTAATGCAGCTTCCTTCCTAATGTCTTTACACCGAAGTTGCAACTGGGCTCACATTTGGACATTTATCATCACTAGTTGCTTTCCTGAGTCTGAGCTGGTTGCTTAGCAACTGTTCGAGTTGAAGAAATCTCCCTAACTTCAAATAAAGTTGTGCAGAACTGTATTTATATTTCAGCTTTTATACTGAGAGGTTAGATGAAGTGCAGAGTGCAGATTCGCCAGGCACTCACAACGAGAGTGCCTGGTTGTGAGCTTTAAACTGCTCATTTAAAGATGCTAACAAGTTCTTAAAGCTCAAGGATCCTGAAAGGAAATTGATAAAATGAATGAAATTAAGTTTTCTGATGTAGTTTCTGCTCTAAGTAATGATGAAAATTCTCATTTTCTTGGCTGATCTTAAGCGCAGCTGCTAACCTTGTCGCTTGTCCTACTCGCTCCTGACTTCACTGAAGGCACCGTCTTTGTGTATATTTACATTTCATTGTCATCTTTTTGTTTTTTTCATGTGTGAATGAAGGCTTTATAGCCATGTCTCTTTTGTTTATGCCACACTCCCACGCTCCCATTAGTCCCAGCTCTCTTGCCAGTTCCCCCAAAAGCCCCCTTCGTTACCATCAAGGATTGAGAAAGAACATGGGGCCGATGATGGATTTATCTCATATGTTTCACTCTCAGTCTGCTTTTGGTCAGAAAACAGCCAGAAAAGGGCTCCCAGTGACTGACCCGCTCTGTTAGTCACACTTTCTGCAGCCAGCATTGACTCATTCTCAACGTATTTAACCTAGACTTGAACTAAAGCAGAATTAGTCCCAGAAGACTCCCGCTGCTGAACCTTTGTCTCCCATTAAAATATCTGTCTCTCCTCTCACTCTCTTTATATATTTTGTGTCTCTTTCTTCCTCCACGTTTGTGCAGGCAGCGCCAGCCGTGTCATTGCCGTACTGGACACTATGGGCTGGGTCATGCAGAGGTTTCCCCTCCCCGAGAGCTCAAGTTTTACGCCTGAGCCTAAATCAAGGGTCATAGGCTACCTCACACTCCCATCTAATCTTTACTCTGTTGCCCTGTGACAACCTGCAGAGGACCAGTGCTGACGCCCCTCAGGGGTCAACCTGCACCAACTTCACCAAAAACACAAGAGATCTCTCCTAGTTTGCTGCACCGATGAGAAGATGAAAAAAGACAGCTCTGAATTTCTGAGGATGCTTTTTACTTTTGGGATATTTGTTGTCATTTCTGTTAACATAGTAATTAAAATAATCAGGACTGTCATTTTTTTCATGAAAATTATACAAGCAATTCTCACGGGTTTGATCTTAACAGAACTTTTCTGCTAAGATCATTTTGAAAAGTTTTCGTTTATCTTTACTTAAAAATAAATAAAAAGCTTGATGGAATATTGTGTATCACCACACAAAACATTACAGACTTCAATCAAAGGTGAATTAAAAATGAAATAGCCAAATACGCTCAACAGAACATACAAATTAGGGTTAAAAACATGGCAAAATAAGCAATAAATGTTAAATTTCATGAAGTGACACCAAAACTAAAACAACCTCTCTTTTAGAGCATCTTTGAATTTACCTAAATAATGTTACATTTTATTGTCAGTTTAAGTGACCGGGGTGATGTGAAAGATCTGGAACTAAACAATGAGTATGTTGGCAAAAGGAAAAGTATGAGAAAAGTGATCTTGATTGAAATACTATTACTTGATGAAGAATGTTGTTGCTACTCCTGAATAATCTGGTTGATTCAGATTTGGATCTAAAATCTCCCCAAGAAAATAGAAAAGTCCATCTGCCTTCTGTTACAGCACCTGTGATTATTCTGCACTGACTCCTGCAGAAAAAGAAATCTCCTGAATCTGATAGACATTTAAATCTTGCTCTACATAGATTTGGGCCGCATCATGTTTAAAGATGCAATGTATTTAATTTACTGACACCTAGTGGCACAAACTATAAATTACATTCCTCCACAAGAATGTTTCTCACCACATTCCCTTCTTATAGGCATGTTTAGAAACGAGATATTCAGTAAAGCAAAACTGAGAGATAAAAACAATTTTTTTTCATTAAACAGCATAAACGGAAACATTTTTCTTTTGCTTTCTGGTTCTGTTCAAAAGGAGCTTTAGCACAACTAAAACGTCATTTTTAACCTCTCCTTGCCAAAAAGAGCATCATATCCCATTTATTTTCCCTGAGTCCTGCATTAGAAAGTCATCTTTTATCACTTTACATCTCGAAAAGCATTTACAGCATTAGGGGACAGGTGAATTTTATGCTCAATACCCCTATCAAAAACTTGGCCCACCTCCCAAAAACCTGCTGCACCCCAGTAAAAGATCTGATCCCCAAGTCAGCTCCACTAAACACTGTGGAAAACACGAGCGGGTCGACTCGGACCTGTCAGGAAGTGCTGTGAAGAATGTTACTGAAAGCGAAGGCTGTGAATTGATTGCCCTCTGGCTGCTGCCAAGAGGCGCTCGGTGTGCCATCCTGTGCTGAGTGTGTGTGCGCGTCGGCCTGTCATGCCCCCTGTATGTGGAGATATTGGGGGACATGGCTAATTAAATGGAGTAAAAGCTGTTGAAAGGGGCTGGACACTGCCAGCACGAGAGGACTTGACACCCATGTGTTTCGAGAGGCAGAGAGGGCAAGCATGACGGAAGGAGGAGGCCCATGTTACCGCACCCCGCCTGGCTGCAAGAGCTCAGTCATGGGGCAAAGACCCTTAAGGAGGAGGAACCAGCGGTAAACCATAATGTAGAAGGCTGGTGTTTGCATTAACTGCAATTCCAGACCCCTTTTTGGGGCAGTCTTCTCTATATTTGCCCTATCCAGCGCAGAACTTTAAACCCCAACACCCTATTACGCTGTGACACACACACACATTCCAGGAGGAGGAGATGGGAGCGTGTCAATTGGGAAACAACGGCTGTTAGTTACAGAAAATGCATTATGGCGTGGGCCCCGGCGAAAGAGCGGAGGAGAGGAAGTGGTGAGATTACGCATGGGTCTGTGCGAGAAGAACACGGGGAGATTTCCTCCCCCTCTCTGCCGTAAACTGTCCAGATTTACAAGGACTCCGGGGACGGGGATATCTCATCCTCGTCCCATCAGACTTTGACAGCTCCTGATTTAAAAATAATCCTAAATCAGCGTGTGACGGATGTCAGTGGGATGTAAGGAGGTCAGAGGAGAAAAGGCATCCCTATTACTATCTTAACTACCTTTCCAGTGCTAACACTGGTAATGTGAACTTAAATTTAATACTTTACATATGGGCAACAAAGCTGTTTGAAGTTTATTTGGGAAGAAAATTAATTTTAAGTTTTAACATCCTTCTTATTGTTTTACTTATTTTCTTTCTCTTTACCTCTTATAAACAAACTCATACATTTTTTTACATTAAACCGCTTAAAATAAAATCATGTATTCCTTTAATGTAGATTGGGACTTTTATTTGGTGATCTGTCTTGTCCATCACCAACCAACCCCTGTTCGCTGATGGCGGATACGGCCTTTTTCCTAAAGGTTTATACCAGTTTAAAAGAAGAGTTTTCCTTTCCACTATCGCCACATGCTTGCTCGAGAGTCAACAAGTTGATAGAGTTAACCAGGCTTATTTAGATGGCACTGTCTAATGTTAAAGTTGTATTTGAATTAACAGAAGAGAATCAGGGGCACTGAAAAAAAAGTTATGATTTTAATATCAGAATTCTGACTTTCATACATATGAGAACCTGGGAGCAACCAGCTTTAATGGCAGAAGTGTTAGTTATGCAGGAGGAGAAATAAAGTTCTGAAGGAACCAGGCAGATAAAAATGATCCCATTTTATTAATGCCATACAGTCAGACTTCTGTGATTAAAGCCAGAACTCTTTTTTTCTCAGCAGCCCTAATATTCCTCTGTAGTAACTGTAAATTGGACTGCACATTATTGGATCAGAATTTAAATATGATTGGAATATAGTGGGCCGGTTCTTGAGAAGACAGCTTGTTAACTGTCAGTATAAAAATGGAGGGTAAAAGCTCATGGAATTGGGAGTTTACAATATAAGCTTTTGAAAAAATAAAAAAACATCCTGCAAGCAATTCCAGACCAACATTTCATAATTACTGACAATATTTTAAATAGTCTCTCTCAATAGATTGAGCATCTTTGAAGTTTTGTGTTTCTCATCCTAAATAAGCGAATAACATATTTTAATCTTGACAGTGTGACTAAAAGTAACAAAGTTATATTAGCTTGAAACGGTTGCTATGCGCTGCTTTCAGGAGAATCAAAAAGCGTTCCTCCTTCAGCTGCATAAGGCTTCTTACTGAATCCTCTCCCCTCATCTGGTGAAGATATTTCTCCCTCCATTCCTCACAGCAGTAAATAACAGTAAATAACTGTCTCTTGTTCCAGCTACTGCTCCACTGACGTATGTTTTTTTTATTGTGCTGGCATTACTCTAAACCGGATGTTGCTCACCTGCCTCTCCTGTGATCACGGCAGGCCTCTGAAGACCCCTTGAACAGAAACAGGAAGCACTTCATAGCTCGGGTCGCGACCCCTCTCACTCAGCCCCATGAGTCAAGGCAGGGCCCACCCCGGCGAAACACGGGAAAGTTCCGGTCCCATCAACAAGGTGTGGAAGGATATTCACGGGGGGAGGAGGTGTGCAGGGCTTCGCTCTGTCTGACAGAGAGAGGCGCACATCTGTGGAGTGGAAGCCATATTATGATATTACACACACGGCCCAGAGAGGCACATCTAAATGCAGCTGCAGCTGCATCCACAACAATGCTGGACATCTGATTTAAGACAGTTAAACAGCTTAGAACTGAATGCAACATTGGTGCCTGTGGTAAAACAATATTTCAGAACCTTTTTTAAAAACATTTTATCTTCATTTAGGTGCCCACCTTCAGCAGTAATTGGGCTAGAGGTGGGATACAGCTGCAGGCTATTGGCCCATAGTAGGTACTGCAAGCATATTATGAATTCTAAAGGTAAATACTAGAAAAATGCTCATAATTTCACCCATAAGTGAAGATTTTGTATTGGACTAAGTAAACTAAGATCATATTATTTAAAAAAAAATACTTTAAATATAATCTGAAATGAATTGCATTTACTTGCAAAATGTTTTAAAAACATGTTTTTGCTGGACAAAATAAGGTAAACCACACAAAACAGAATTACTGTATTAGCTACAATTACTGTGCTGTTTGTTTAAACAGTTCAATGCACAAAATAACAATTAATGTTATTGAAATTGTGTTTGTTGATTGTTTGTGCTTGTCTATCCTGTTATGAATAGTGAGTGAATATTCAGTTACATCCTTGATCCTATTAAATATAAGCTTTTTTCAGCTTTTTGAGTCAAATATCAGGTCAAATATAATTATGTGTTATTTTAGTGTAAAGTACCCAAATTTTTCAATTTGTATTCTGAACCAAAAAGCCCCCATAATACAACCTCCAACATGATGATGCAGTTAATTAAATATGATCTCTATTAGTGGATGTCCTGAGAATATTACCCAGCATGTCATTCTGTATTTCTAATGGTACATGACTTGGACATTTTGCCTTCATTTTACATATATTAAAATGAAGTAAAGCCCAAATATCCTGAGCGTGTCCCCTCATGTTGCATGACATGCTTGGCACTTGCCTGGACTTGTCGGAGAAAACAATCACACCATTAAATAACTTTTAAGTTCCTGTTTTGTTTTTGTTTTTTTTTTGTTGTCTATGGTCACAAAATACAATTCCATAAAGTGGATATTTTGTGAGAATGATTCAAATAGTTTGGGTCAAAATATGAAGCTGATGTCATGCGAGTCGTCTTAATTCTCTGCAACTTCATGTTGACGGAGGAATGTTAGGGGTGTAAATTGGAAGAGAAACTGAAATCAACAGGCATAACAAAGCTATACCTTTTTCCCTTCCTATATATGTTTCCCAGAAATCCTCTGACATTTTCTCCTTTCTCCTGCCGGCAACTTTTCAGATAATCTTGACTTAATGGGCTCCTCTCTGTGGAGGAATTGTGCAGTCATCTTCCTCTAACTGCAGCCAGGTTTATTATAATGTGCCTGAAAAATGTGTGAAATCAGTACTTGGCAGTAGGGCAGTTTAACTCATAATAGGAGTCAAGTCTCTTTAAAAATGTTGGCTGGAAACATTATCATAATGTTTCCAGTTAAGATTGACCCAATAAATTGTTTTACATCAACAGTAAAACCCACAACTGTATGCTGTTCCACACATGCTGTTCAGGTGATAAACCTAAATAAATTACCTCTAAGTTCTTCCATTTCCCTGAACATCCTGGAATCTGAAATATAAAATATAATATGTCCATCTGTGTACACAGAATCTAGAAATGGAAACACTTTCCGCTGTGTTTGTATACATTTAAAGTCAAATATATCTGGCTTTGTTATCTAGGGTATCACAGAAAAAAATGCACACTTTACTTTTCAGATTTTTCTTATAAAAAATAAAATATTTCCCCATAACTTCTCAGTTATGGGGAAATTTATATTTGTGTATTTCGTGACATAACAATGAGGCACATAGAAGTTCTTGGGTTGATGATCAAATATCATCCAGATTTCTTTGACTAGATTGATATAATCCTTCAATGGTGCACTCACTGATATCAGTTTTATCAACCTCCAGTGGGTCATATTGTTTTTACAGTGCTTAAACTGTAGCAACAGAAAGGTGGACCCACTTTGAATCCATAGCATATGTTCTGTTACTAAATAGGTTTTCCAAAACCTATTTATTTTGCATGCTTAGCGCCCCCTGATGGACTTTTTTTTTTACTGAGATAATGCATATTTTCAGCATTTTTTTAAAGTAGTTTTCTGTTGATTTTCACATTCTGAACCACATATTGCGTAATCATATCATGTATCCACTTTAGGAATCATCTTTTTAACAAATGAGCTGGCCTTTCTCCAGCTAAATTTATGCCTTGCCAGTTCTGGTATCTGTGCTTTTGCCAGCTGTTTTCTTTCCTGAAGTAAATCTCTATAAATCAATGGGAGTTAATCTGCTGAGAAGATTGTGTGCTTACCCCAGCTACGGGTGCAGTCCTTCTCCATTGGTTACAGAACATCCATCAAGCGCTCAATGAAGGCTCCAAGGAGCAGAGAAACCCCCAGTCCCTTTCTAACCCCATCAGCCCACCAACCCCCAACGTCACCTTTCACTTTTTCATATTCTTCTTCTGATAACTGGATTATGAAAGCTGAATTGTTCTTGAAAGATAAAGAGTAATTGCTTCTCGATTTGGATCAGTTATGTGTTTGTTGAGTCTCACACTCTTGAGATGCTTCATCTTTATCTTGGTGTCCTTTTGGCCTCATCGACAAACATTTCCTCCTGCAGCATTGTCTCTTGGGCGACGGTGTCTCACTGCATTGGAAAGTTGATCTGATTACCCCGTCATTCATCATGTAACTTTAACTCTGAGGGGCACAGTGCAGCGAAGGGGAATCTATGCAGTGACATAAAGTCAGGGCTGTACGGGTGCAAATCACCTTCATACTCTATTTGCAAAGAGAAGAATGTCTGAGTGCTGCCATAATGGTTTCAGTAGCACACAATTCAAACTTGCACACTGTCTTATTCTTTTATTAAAATGTTTAGAGGGTGCTTCTAAACATTTTTGAAGGCGTTTCACTAACTGAAGTACATCAAACCACTCTAAATGAACTCTAAACAACCCAACTAGGTTTACCTAAATTATCCTACAACTCCAAACAACACCCAAATTATTAGTAGAAGCAGTCTGGATGCCTCATGTTGGCTTGTATCCACTGAAATAGTAGGAACACTTGACGTTTATGACTTGGAACTGGTTTTGACGCATATTTGTGGTCATTGTCCTGTTACAACACCCAATAATGTTCAAATTTAAATAGCCTAACGCAAACTACCTCCTCAAATAAAATAAAACTGACCTGGATGTTCAGAAATCTACAAAGCAAGCCGATCACTAAGTTGAAAATGACTGTGACTGTACTGAAGCCCTTTATGCTCTGAAATGCACCGTGTGCAAAACCTGTGTTGTTTGTAAAAACCACTGTAGTTCGTTGCTGTTCAGTCATTCCATATAAAGAACAGCTTAAATAAATCATTGAAATCTAAAAACATTATATTTGTGTCAATAAAGACATACAATAATGTAAATATTGTATGTAAATGTAAATTATGAAAAAACATCATCATCAGACATAGATACACATAGATGCCATGATGGTTATTGCTCCTAATTTTGCTCCCTGCCTTTTGCTTCCCTACCAACAACAGACAAATACAAACCCAGCAAAAGATGGACTGCAAAAAAAAACAAAACCTTTTTAATAATGTAACTTATCAGAATTATTGAACATTTAAAAATAACTATGTATCTTTCCAATGTTTGGCAAAAGGTTTTTAATCAAATACTAATTTAGGCTTCATTTACCACAAGTACTGGGCAAATAAAAAAGCATCAGAAAGTCTACTTTAGGTGCAAATGAGAGGAAACGTTTTAATTTAGCAAATGCGTGTGCTACCCCCAGGCTTTGGTGACCTAGGCGGTCAGCCATAAGACCCAAATCATGTTGTGATGCTATACAATTTAATATTTTTCCATGCTCAGTCACAGTTGGAAGGTAGCATTATTGCCAGTATAAAATCATGATTTGTTTAAGCATATAATGTAATCATAGATTGTAGCAACAGGTACAAGAAAACTTGATATTGTTGGAAGAACAATGAATTACACTTCCAGCTGAGATCAAATGCCAATGAAGGATGACAGTTTTTGATTGATATTTACATATAGTTAAAAAATAGATTTTTACTTAATATAATTATTAAATTAAACCCGGGAGTATTTATATAAACATAAGGTTAAATATAGACATAGATGACATATAATCCAAAGTATAATCAGTGAAACTGTAAACCAGTAGGAAATGAGTTATGAAGGAAACAGTGGTTCGGATTTCATGCATGCCTGTAAATCAGCCGTAGGCCTGCGAGTGATTCACGTAGGTCAGACAGCTCACACTTTATTACAAATTATAATTGGAATTTGGCAACTATGCTCTGAGCTCATCACTACTTGCTGTTATGCTTTCATTTAGGAACTGGGACTCATGAGGAAAGTGAATTTCCTTTGAGAGCCTAGAGGAGGATGATGGGATCGTGCCAGACTGGAAACAAGCAACAAGCAACAAGCAGCAGCAGCAGCAAATAAATGCCTGAAGGAGAGAGGAAGAAAATGCATTTCGCTGGCGTGTGAAGAAAGGGAACTGTATCTGTATTTCTTTGCATGAAATTACATGCAGTCATTGCATCATTACACAATAGATAGTTATACATTTACATTGTTTCTGTGGTTGTGAAGGGATTAATTTTTTGACTAATTAGCATATGTTTTATTGATTTATTTTCATCCAAGCCAAGAATAGCTATAATCAATAAAATAAATGAGATATAGTAACCACAGAAAATAATCCAGAAGCAGGAAACTTTGTTATTTAAGATGGCTTCATATTTAAATAATAAAGCATATATGGCTTATTTCCAGATGGGTTTTTGTGTGTTCTATTGCTCTATAGGTACCACTTCTATTTTTAGGAGCAACTACATAACTGTTTTACATAAATATGTCTTATTTATCAGTTATGAACTTTACTTGACAATGAAGCAATATATGTAAGGAAATAACACAACTTATACCACAAATTCTTTCAACATCTCTCCGCTAACGCAGACACATCAAGAAAAAAAACATTTTGCCTTATTACTTCCCAGATCTTGACAGCTCTTCACTGTCATGCACTATCTCTTCTAGGCTGTCAGAAAGTTTAGCAAGTAACTTTTCTGACAGCAGTGACAAGCAATCGGTCTAAAATCTTGCTTCTTTCTCTTTTAATAGAGAAAATGATATTCATTCTCCAGTGACGACTATTTATTCTACAAACCTCTCCAACATTGTTTAAAGTTATTTTAAACAAGGAACATTAGTTATCTTAGCTTGATTAAGTCTTCTCAGAGCATTCTAGCTTTGTTTGTTTTAGGATATCAAAAAAGAAACACACAAATAAGAGATTTATTATAAAAATTAGTATAGGTTTGTTATATGATTTTTTAAATAAAATTATATAAATATTAATATTTAAGATCCCGTCTGATAAAAAAGAAATGAAAACCCCACTTATTTAAATAAAACTGACTTTTAAACTTTTAAACAAGAAAACTTATTACTTCCCCGAGAAGGAAAAGTTTTCTGCTTGTATTGGTGTGTCAGTCTGAGTGAATTATGCTTCTGGTAGGACTAAGTAAGCATATTTTAATAAATCAACTGATTTCATGTTGTTGGGATAAGCTTGAAATGCTCCAGGGGAGATCTCTGCTGTGACATCTAGCAACTCTGCTACCAAATCGAGCCTCTTTTCTTATTCAAATCGCTACCTCTCCCCTGAGCCAGGAGGCTGTTTGTGAAAGCAGGTCTGTGGGGACCACATGGGGAGAAGGAATCAAGAAAAACATGTCCGACAGACACAACCAACAACCGCTGCCGTCGCCTTTCATCTTCCTCAGTTCGGGACAGAAAGAGTAGGTGGAGCAACAAGATCTGCTCTGGAAACAGCATGTTAATTATTAAATCCTACGGTATGAATATAGCGATGGGAGTGTTCTGTTTTGCTAAGAGCTACCGCATGAGTAAGCAGGTCAGTTCTAGACAGAGAATAGCAGAGGGGAAATAAGGGGAATCACCAGTTTGAGATGAGACAATTCCTCTCTATTGTTCATCATCCTTGTTTCCTTTCATTTGAGAGCCGTGAAGAAATGACTCAGAACTCAAACACGACCTCGAAAGGAAGTCACTCACAAAGAATGTCCAAATGAGCAAAAGGCTCTCTGTCATCGGTGCTGCTCTTGTAAAATAACATCTAAAATCCCCCAAAGTGGCGAACATAGAGATTAAGCTGCCATTTTTTACAGCTGACAGCAGAATCTGGTTTGTGGGAAACTGAAATACTGTCTAAAAGAAGTTTAAAGTTACAGTTTTGTTTGGGTAATCTGACTGGCAAAGAGGGTGGTTAAGTCTTAATGAGTGGAGCGCTGCTCTGTGATAGGATTGGACGTGGTGATTAGTTAGGGGAGTCAGAGATGAACCCGGGGCAGCGCAAAGTTTCAGCTCCCTACTGGTGTAAACTGTGGGTGGTGAGGAGATAAAACACAAGGAACGCTCCCAGCATTGTTTATGCTGCTTGTTTGTGGTCTGCATCCATGCAGGAGGGTGTGTGTGTGTGTGTGTGTGTGTGTGTGTGTGTGTGTGTGTGTGTGTGTGTGTGTGTGTGTGTGTGTGTGTGTGTG